>JASDQU010010300.1:151673-166824 GCA_032191745.1 Picea mariana | reverse complement strand
ATCAAACAAACTTGGCTCCATTACCCAAACCTGGGTTCTCCAACTTCACATGGTCATAACTCTCTAACCGTGAGGAGTTATGTGACGTTCTACATACCACAAAAAATGGCATGACAAGAAATATCCATCTAGGATAGTTTCCCTAACAAATCCACTATCCTTCATCTCATTATTCCACAATTAAGAATGGGTTCTCTTACTCCTCAAAGCATCTTACCGTGAGGGATTTCACCATAAGGGGACCACTTTGGAGTTCATCCATATTTACTTCTTATCAACCATGAAAAAAAAATAATGAGTCATATTTACATCAAACAATCTTGGGTCCATTACCCAAACCTTTTTGCTATGGGGCTTTCTTCAAGGGTTGACATCAATGACAACCAACCTTAAGCAACAGGAATATTTGGGAGAATCGACAAGTATTTTCAAAGAATAATATGGAATTTCAGGTTTCTTAATGGCTTTTGTCCTATGAGTAAAATGGTTTTATTTTCATTATAATATCTTCATATTCTTTGAATAATTGATTATGCATTGATTTGAATTAGCTTTAGTCTGTTTTATCAATACATGGTTAATTGATATCATTTATATATTAATTTTTTCAATCTTTAAGAGTCTATTATCCCAAGAGTTCTTCCTGGACCATATGATGAACATATTTTGTTGAAACTATATGAAAAAACAGTTTACTCTTTGGCTTTCGTCCTATGTAGACTTTGCAGTGTTTTTTCATTGTCTTCTCATGTAATATCTTGATGTGAAATGTTATATGTGTCGAATTAGCTTTAGTTAGTTCTGCACATAATATTTTATATCATGTTTTTCTTTATGTTGTTCATTATCTTTTGGTTTAGTTTATATCTATGAATGATCATCTATTCAAGTATTTTGAGTTTACATCTGATGCTAAATATCCGGTAACACCATTCCTGAGAATTAGAATTTCTTTCATTTCCAGTTATTGGACATTTCAAAGTCACAAGATATATAATTATTTGTTTTTCTGTCGTTATAAACTCGCCCCAAAATATGAAACACTTCCTTGAATTTATTCAAGAAGTATTATGCTTGTTTTTGTCATAGGTTTACACTTGACACAGGTTAAGAGGAGCTCATACAAATACAAAGAGATGAATTTGGCTTAGTACCGTTGATCAATTAGAGGTTAGTAGATGCATTGTTTTCTTTTATTCAGATGTGTTTATATATGAATGAGACGATGATTGCATTAATTAGTTTTGACTATTTCTGTGTCATTGTTTCAATTGTATTTGCTTAGTATTTATTAGTTTAAAATCTTTAAACATTAAAAAAACAAAAAGATTTATGTTCTTACTTTATCTTATTTTGAAACATTATTATGAACATTCATTTTCACAAGATTTCAATTAAACCTTGTAAACTATATATAGATTGTTCATAATCATTTGTATATTCACGTTTCTTTTTAATAAACATTAGTAAGCAATATATCATTTGTTAGAATCATAGCTTTAGATTAGTTTATTTCTTTTACTATTTTTAGGACTTTAGTTGGCTAATGGAGCCATTAAACCCGTCGAGTCATTTCATTCCAAACGGCTTGGGTTATTTAGACAACCCCAGTCCGAATTTGACCTTCCAGTTGACAATGTGTCACATACGTCCGTCAACAGGTTGTCATCTTCCTCATTCACTCTCTTATTGACCACCTATTTCCTCGATCCGTTCATATTTGATTATCTCCCTTTAGTTCATTGTCTTGATTAGGGATGAATTCAATATGGCGTTCCTTAGTTTATACTATTCACCACTCCCTTGTTATCTTCCCTGAGAGGTTATATTTGGCGGTTGTATCCTGTAGCCTATAGCTATAAGGTCACCTTCATTTCCATGAAATTTTCTTCCTCTCAATGCTCTCATCCTACCTTCGATGGTGATTAATTAGCATTGTTTCCTAGGAGGCTGCCATGAGTTGGGGTAATCTATTTTGCAAATTTTCATAAGACTTTCACCTAGCCCCATTATTCTATAGGCTTGGTGTAATAATTTATATTATATATTAATTAAATTAAAAACAAATAATAACAAAACACAAAAAAAATACAAAAAACAATATATATTATATAATATATATTAATTAAATTAAAAATAAATAATAATAAAAAAAAACAAAAAAAAAAAAAAAACAAAAAAAAAAAAAAAACACCATTCAAAGCTCATAACACAACTAAATCCTTGCGCCCATTCCATTCACGACAACAACCACAAAGAGCAGCCAAACCCCACACCCATTCCATTCATGACAACAGCCACAGAGAGTAGCCAAACCCCACGCAGGAGTGGAGACAACAACCAAAGTAAAACCCTAGGTGCACGAGAGCAGCCATATCCGGCGAAATCCCACGTATAGGAGTGGAGACATTGACAAAGGAAAATAAACATTCCCTATCCAACCAAACCTGTGCAAGAGTGGATATATTCAGGGTCGGGTCGCAGCTTCCATTTGGACATCGATGGAGGCAGAGGAGCCCCATCCGTCCAAACTCAAAAAATGGTAATGGCTCTCCTATAATTGCTGCTAAAAATGTTAAAAATGGTTGAGAATGTCATCAAGTGGTATTTTCATTTTGTTTTAGAGTCTGTGTGGTTCTCTCCCTCCCAAGGGGGTTTGATAGCTCTGTGTGGTTCCCAAATTTATTTTGAACTGATATCCTAGCACTCCAAAACCACAAAAAATTGAAACCTGGGATAATACCTTCGAAACCCTATATTTCTCTATTTCTAAAAATTGAAATTTCAATGGTGCTTTGGATATCACAATGGTGCTTTGTCTATCACATTCAATTTCTAAACTAGCCTATTTGATAGAAATATTGTTTCATAATCTCAATAACCAAAATGTATCTTTGATCAATTTTGTTGCAACAACATAGCATGCCTTTGAACTAGAAGAGGTAGTGATGGTTTGTTTCTTACTCATCAACCTCACTACTCATTGGAACAAATAAAATACATTTTCACTTGCAGACATTTTTTGGTCCACATCTCCAACCCAATCTTCATCAACAAACCCATGTAAGTCAAAATTATCATTAGCTTGATCTTGATGACTAAGACATAGACGTTGGTTCCTTATACATACGATAATATTATTTTAACAACCATCCAATGTTCCTTTCTTGGATCAAACATAAATATGCTCCCTATTCCCACTAAAGAAGGTGGAATTCATTCTCACATTACCTCAAGAGGGTTGATCCTCGTTTCCCTAGTAACTTTCAAACCTCCATGTTTAGGGACCAATTGTGAAATAATTCATTGAGGAGGGTCAATATCAATCAAATATAGCTTAGGTTCAACCCCTCTCTCCTTTTGTACCCTACAACAATAGTATTCTTGGATGAAGATAAGGAAAGGGAAGATTGGAAAAAGGTGTAGAAATATCCTAGGTACCATGGAAATGGTGACACTAGCCAATTTGTATCATATGATTTGAAGAAGGATTGTAGAGATTAGCAGTAGTTAATTAGTAAGAGAGGAAGTAGCAGTAGCTACATCATCATTTTTGTTTTCACAAGGGTGTGAAAAAAATTAATTTGGGAGGTGATGGCAGGCCTCCCAATTGTAGTATCATGAGGCCCATTTTTAAGATATTTTGATCATCTTTGTACTCTATGAGACCTCTATTGACCATGATTAATATACTTGTGTTGGGTTTTGTGTAATTTATTGATTATTAAATGATTTGGATGATTGAGTGGGTGTTGTATCCTATTTTAGATATGATTTTGATGATTTTATGCACGCCTAAGGCACCACTAAAATATGGTTCAAGAAGGTTGAAGTTCAAGGATGCCCTTCACCAACATTTCATGAGAGAAAATGGGGATTGTGTCCCCATCATCAACCTCCAAGGATTTACAATCCTACAATCACCCAAGGAACCTAATCCATCGTCATATCCATTTAAATCACTAAATGGGAGAGGATAACCTAGAAAAAAATAGGTCCCTAGAACATGCAACTATTCAACTATGCAACTTGAGCAACTATGCAACTATGCAACTTGAGAAACTTGATATTGAACTTACTTATGAAAATTATTCAACTTATGAAACTATGCAATTTTATGCAACTTATGCAACAAGACTTTGATGATATTCTAACTTGATATTGAGCTTACTAAGGAACACAACACCATTTCATCTAATATATCATCAATGAATGGAATAGGGAACTTCTGCTTGATGGTGATTTTATGAAGTTCTCTATGCAACTATGCAAATTATGAAACTATGCAACAAACAACTTGATATTGAACTTACTTATGCAACTATGCAACTTTATGCAACTATGCAACTTATGCAACTATGCAACTTTATGCAACTATGCAATTTATGCAACAAGACTTTGATGATATTCTAACTTTATATTGAGATTACTAAGGAACACAACCCCATAAGTTATGGAATACTAAGTCATTGGCATTTATGGAAGACTAAGTCATTGGAATTTATGAAGACCGAGATCTAAACAACTCCACACATACCCACTACATTTCCTAAATACGAATGCACACATTTATGAGTTGTGATCTAAATAATATCACAAAACTTCATTTTTGGGGGGATTGGTTAATTTCTATAGATTATTTATTCCAATATTCTCACACTTGACCAAATAACTTAAACAAATCTTAAGAGGGAATTTGAGGAAACAAGGATTCATCATCTAGACCAAGGTGAAACAACATGTTTTTGAAGAAGTGAAGATGTTGAAGCTATGCACTACACCTATGTTCACCATATCCATAAGAAAATGATGGTTCCTTTGTCATCCCCATGATAATATCTTCACCTCATTCCTTCAATGGTGCCTTTCAGCTAGAATCAATGGAACATGCCCTTACTAATGTCACCTTACAATTAATATTAGTGCCTTCAATGGTTCCTTTTCAAAATATTGATAATATCACCTCACCATCATCAATTCCATTGATGGTTCCTTTTAACATCATCACTTCATATCTTCATTCATGTCACCTCACGATAATTCCACCTCTAATGCCCTCACTAGTTGTAGGCTAGCATTTCCAAATTTCACCCTCCCTCATAATAGTTGTTTCCTCTCACAAAAATTTGAAATCCTTATGCGACATTCCTCTTATGAAACAAGGATTTGTATCATTTTTTCTTTATTACATTTTTATTTTCAGTGTTTTACGCAAACACATTTATTCACAACATGTGGGTTCATAATTAAAAAACCCCCTTTATGAATGAATTATGTGATAATATATTGGTCAACAAGGTGAAGCCCACGTGATCCTTATGATTATTTAAGATGTGTATGGTGGTCTGTATAATCATAAGAGTTTAGTATGTTGGAAATGATGACATTTGATTCAATGTTGTATAGGTGTACTAAGTGAACTATGACATTTGCATGGTATTTTTAAAATTTGCGTCATTTTGCTTCCATTTATCTGGATAATTAGCTCATACCTTTTGTCATTAGCAGTATTGAACACATATTAATCTTTCAAGAAATTATTTCTTTGCTTAAAACCTCTTGCTCCTTCCCATAGCTAGTTTTCATCAAAGTTGAAATTCTTGCATTTCATTTTCCTCTTGCATGGTTTAAAGAGTCGAGTCAAAATGCCATCAGTTTCATGACCACTCCTTTGAGTAACAATAGCCTAAAATCAAGCGCTAATTAAAATTTATCTAGCAACTTTTCTAGGGATCTTAAAGCCCATCTTAGCTTAGGTGTATAGCTTTGGAATAGGATTGTGAGAATAAATTTCCAAAACTACTAAACAAACATAAAGCCTTGAGTTAGGGAGTGAAATCCAGTTGCTATATCACTAACTTTGGGAAGCCCTTCTAACACAAGGGCCAATCACAAGGTTGCATTGGGGCCCTCAGAGTAATCAACCTTGATTTGTTGGTCTTGGTGTCGATTGTCGACTGTCCCCCAACTGCTTTGGTACAATAGGTGGTACCATAGAGGCCATAATATTTTAGACTTCCTACACAAGGTGACAGCACAGGGAAGGTGGTGTTGTACCTAGGATCGACATTGGCTAGACTCACTCGGAATCCTTGGAGGGTTTCCCACTGCTCGGTGAGGTAAATTGCACCAGGGCGTTAGTTCGTTAATCAGGTTATCAATGTAACATTCCCACCCGCCAAAACTCCTCCCCTTCACACATTGATTCTGCAATGTTGGATTTCATCACTAACTAGCGCTTCTTTGTGAGAAGGTTTGTTTGCATGCTTGACTCCTAGATTAATTAGAGTGTGTTGTTTTTTCTCCTTAGTTGGCCTTAGGATTGAGTTTGTGTCTAATGGCATCAGTTCTAGGTTAATTCCTCATTTGATAAATATGGATACTATTAAAATAAAAGGGAATAAAGAGGTAACAAATAGCTCATGCCTAACTTATGTCTTATAATTCTCCAACATTGTTCTTTACACTTAGTGCAACAAACACCAAATGGAATGGCTTACACAAGGTCAATGGAGAATGTGATTGGAAAATTCAAAATATTATCATAAACCCACTTTCCCCTTATAATATGCAAACATTCACTAAGATTAATCCAATTTTAATCTTCACAAAAATGTGGTGTTGCCATTAATTCTTAAGCAACAAATACTTGAAATATAGGTTCAAATAACAATTGGCGTAGCTTACTCTCCAATGCACATATGAAGTTGAAATTGTAGGTGGATATTCCTCTTTCAACATTCTTCAAAACCCCTTTTGCAACACGTGAATAGGAGGTATTGTTAAAATTTCCTCGAGCCAAAGCTTCTCCAATATTAATTTGTACCCTAGAATGCATCTCTTTCTTTGTCTCTAGGATTAGTAGGTGCATGGATTCTGACAATACAGAGTTACTGACCATTTGTTGGGACGTGGGTAATAGCTTAATGTCTTGAATTGTCTGCCATAAACCTTATTTGGTTGACATTTCCAATATCTTTCCACATTACAAGCACTCCACTAGATAATTCCTTATGATAGGATATAATAAAAGAGGCTCCCTTTCAAATCATATTTACTACCCCAATATACATTACTAATTTGACTAAGAACTAGATGGCATTCAACTAACATGACTATTTGAGACTTCCAAGCCCTTATGAGCCTATTTAACTCAATTGATTAGACAAGCATAAGGAAATTACCTGTAGGGAGGAGTTGTGTGCCCACACCACCTTTTGGAAATTAGAAACATTGTAGAACACATTCCCACCTTCAAAAGCAGGGGGGAGATCCATGTAGTCATTAAGTGTTTCTATATGTCCTGCTTGCAAACTTGGACCTACATGATGATTGTAATCTTTCTTTACAGAAACTGATATTTGCCTCTTTTAGGCCTCAAATTGGAGTAGTTCTCATGAAGATCGTGCTAGCATTCTCCCTCCTTGGATCGTTGTCACTGCAAATTCTATCGCACCTTGAATGCTTCCATAAGACACTATAGCACTGAACACAATGCTTCATTTTTTACCACACCACTCATTAGTGGGTGACTCTCCCACACCCATCTTCTCAACTAAGTTATGCATGTCAAGTGTTGCAACCCAAAACACTTCCACTAAGGTGTTCTTTGTTGTGGTGTTCTTTCTAGTGACTCACTTTCTACCTACAACATTATCATGTCGCAGACCTATCCAACCTACAAATTCACACTCTTCCATCTTTGACTACGATGTATTCTCCATTAAGATTTATCATCCCTTTTCTCCACCAAGACAATGACACTTTTTTCATCGCAACTTAAGACAAATCACTATGCACCATATGAACAACTTGTTTCACTCTAGTGAGAACCTCACCCATATTGGAATGCAACTTGTAATTTGTGTGGCTACACCATGTCAAGTTCCTAAGTCACAATTGACTCATCCCATTTTCCTTCACCTTGATCAAGATAGTACACGTGGAAAGTACATTTGTTCTTTATGGGAAAACAAAAATCTTTACATGCTCCCCCACTTATGTTCAATGTTGCCCCAGCAATATCCTCATAAATTCTACATGTCTCTTCCAACTAACTACTATACTACACAGACTCTCTGTAGTGGTTTCTCCATCAATCTAGGTCTCGGTTTTCGTTTTATGCCCAGTTGCAAGTCGCATCGCAAACCATTTCGGGGAATCTTGGCCAATTCCACCTCAGGGCATAAAAGACTAACGGAGCAACATTTTTGAGTTCCATGAGATGCTGCAATCTTGTTTAGGCATGGACTAGGTGACTATCCATCCGCTCCCAAGGAACGATTTCATAAATTGGACCACTTAATCCAAATGTTGCATTGCTTCAAACTGAGCAAAACACTAGTTCTCGAAATCAATGAGTAAAGAAACTTCCAAGTCATGGCACATGGAAGTGAGGGGTGGTATAGCTAAAATATTATCCAAGTAATCCATCAAAGTCAATGGTTCCTCAATCTGAGTCTCGGTTTTTGTTTTATGCCAAGTTGCAAGTCGCATCCTAAACCATTTCAAGGACTCTTGGCGCATTCCTCCTCAGGGCATAAAAACCTAACGGAACAACATTTTTTAGCTCTATGAGATGTTGCAAGATTGTTTAGGCATGGAATATGTGACCACATTGTCCATCTGCTCCCGAGGCACGATTTCATAAATTGGATCCTTTAATCCAAATGTTGCATTGCTTCAAACTGAGAAAAACACTAGTTCTTGAAACCGTTGAGTACTGCAAATTCTGAGGCATGGCACTGGGAGTGAGGGGCGCTCTAGATGAAATCCTATCCCAGTAATCCATCGGAGTTGATGGTTCCTTAATCTGAGTCTCGATATTTTCTATATGCCCAGTTGCAAGTCGCATCCCAAACCATTTTGGGGACTCTTGGCCAATTCCTCCCCATGGCATAAAAACCTAACTGAGTAGCATTTTTGGGTTCCGTGAGATGTCACAAGATATTTTAGGCATGGAATAGGTGAATACATTTTCCATCTGCTCCCGAGGCACGGTTTCATAAATTGGACCCCTTAATCCAAATGTTGGATTGCTTCAAATTGAGAAAAACACGAGTTCCTAAAATCAATGAGTAAAGAAACTTCTGAGGCATGGCACCTGGGAGTGAGGGGTGATCTAGCTGAAATACTATCCCAGTAATCCATTGGAGTCAACGGTTTCTCAATCCGAGTCTCGATTTTCATTTTATGCCCAGTTGCAAGTCGCATCCCAAACCATTTCGGGGACTCTTGGCAATTCCTCCTTAGGGCATAAAAGCCTAACTGAGCAGTATTTTTTAGTTCTATAAGATGTTGCAAGCTTGTTTAGGCATGGACTAGGTGACCACATTATCAATCTTCTCATGAGGGATGGTTTCTTAAATTGGACCCCTTAATCCAAATGTTGCATTGCTTCAAACTGAGCCAAACACATATTCTCTAAATCAATGAGTAAAGAAACTTCTGAGGCATGGCATCTGAGAGTGACGGGTTCTCTAGCTAAAATCATATCCCAGTAATCCATCGAAGTCGACGGTTCCTCAATCTGAGTCTCAGTTTTCATTTTATGCCCAGTTGCAAGTCGCATCCTAAACTATTTCAGGGACTCTTGGCCAATTCCTCTTTAGGGCATAAAAACTAACTAAATTCTACATGTCTTTGTCAACTAACTACTATATCTTACTTCCTTGAAAAAAGACACACCAATTTCAATGGCACATTGAGTTTAACAACCACTACTTCCTACATAAAAATGTGGGTTTCACTATTGTTAACCATCACCATAACTAACTTATTCTTCAACTTGGATTGAACAAAACTAATATTTGTATAGTTCTACTCTTGGCTTGAACAAAACTAATATTTGTATAGTTCTATTATTGTCTTGAACAAAACTAATATCCGTATAGTTCTACTATTTTCTTTCCTTAGACATATTGCCAACTAAAGCACCCAAGATTTGCAACACACCAACTGATCGTTGGATTTCTTACTCCATAGCATTGACCCTCATCTTCAATGGACATTTCTTATAATAATTCTAATTTGCACAAATCCAACAAACGACAACCTTACTACTATTTTTTTCTTAAATCCATATGATAAAATTATCATGTCCTTAGTGTTATCACATTAATATGTCCAAAATCAAGAGGGATATCACATTACATTAGGTGGTTGACCACTATTCGTAGTGTGAAATCTAACCATAGTGCATATTGCTTGCATGGATAAGTGAGTCGAATTAAGGTGCACCCACCTCGAGATTCATACCCTTCACTAAGTTGGGAATCCACTGCATGCATGAGTGCCCCTACTAATATTGGTAATTGCACCCTAGTCTAATTGTGCATCCAAAACTAAAGATATAAAAATTTTATTTAGAACTTTGAATATAGAAAAAAAAGTTCATAAATTGGAACTAGGATGATGATGGACTACTCACTAACAACACGTGCACATGCAACTGAAGGTACAACCAAACAAGTACCTGTCATATATTTCTTTTTCAAGTGAGGAAAGCTTAGAAATGTGACTGCATCTAGTAGATATGATAAACAAACAAGGACTAGAGGTGAAAAAGTCAGAAGAAAATTTTGTAGACGCATGGAATTTTTTCTTGCCGAAGGAGGATCATGCTCTTATGATGATGAGAGCATAGGATACATAGAGGTGCCACTCAGGTATAATAATCTGGTTAAACAATGGGTACCTAAGGAACTACCTCCTATAGATGCTAACTTCATTTTCAACAATAGGACATATCACATTGCACCATCCTCCCTGCATGGCCTGGGGATATTTTTCATGGATGGAATAATTGTAAAATACAATATAGTAACTGAATTGATGGACTATGTCAGACAGTGTTATTATAACGATTGGATGCGGCTAGTTCGATACATGCGAAGTAGGCGGAGATATGTGCTCGTAGCAAATTATATACAACTAATAAACAAGGATAAAAATAAGGTAGTGACTATGTATATTGATGGAAGGCCTAAAGCTTCTGGAAATATCGCAGGGTTTATAAACAACACACGACCCAGGACAACAAACAAGGAACCAAATTTCATATATGAGGGACGTGAAGACAATCGGGTAGTCTTGTGCGCAATAAAAAAGATAGCTCCCCGGGAAGAGTCATTAGTGGATTACCATTTGAATTGAATAGAAACATCGATTAATAGTGTGTGGGTACTTATGCAACACCTCTGTAAGAAACCTCTACTTATTGCATTACATTTTTTTATTACTTTTAACATTGTTTTAAATATTTCAATACGGTCCCAATTTTATAATAATGTGGGAGCTTGATCATTGAGGTTGATTTTATTTGGGTGGCAATCAATTTTTTTGTTATCGTTAACAATTTTTTAAATATTTGGGGGTTCTAATTATATTATAATGTGGCAGGATGATCGTGGAAAAGGGCCAGCCGCAGAACATGTAAATGATTATCAATTTTCACTTTCATTTTATGTGAATTTTGTTATTTGCTTATATAATTTTACTGAAATAACATTATTTTTGTTGAATTTATATGTAGTCGGCAGGCCATGTTGATCATGATTCCACCGATGAGGAGGGGTTGTATTCATCCCCTAATCTAATGGTATTAATAAATAAAAAAGATCATTAGAGCGAACAAGGAACTTGCTAGCTTATCAGATCGTCCAGATCAAGCTCCCGACATCCTAGCAAAGATCAATCTCCTTATGTCACAACTTAACACATATAAGGTAATAACCATAATTTAAATTGTTTTTTTCTGATGTACTCATATGTTCAATTATGAAACTTTGTTCTTTAACTTTTACATTATCTCACGAAAAAACATTTTCTTTTTTATAAAGATATTTTTGGAGCCTGTTCAGCTCAGTGTTGGTAGTAGTGGCGCTACAAAGACGTTGCAGAGTCCTGATGCGGGCGGTCATACAGCTGCTAGAGTACTATTTACTTCTCCATATTCCACACCTAATTTAGATAGGAGCCATGACATGCAACGCCATACATCCGCACATCAGTCAGAGTCTAGAGATGGTGGCAGAGATGAGGCTGGTGATGTGGTTGACATGGTTTCATTTCCTAGAGATAGACGTGTGACAAGCACTGGGACCCTTCTGTGCACATTTTTGGTCAACGATAATGAACTTTCGTTAAAACAATCAAGACTACCAGGTAGTTTTAATTCATATTTTAATCATTTAATGTTGTCCATCTCATACACAAATCATCTAGATTATTAATTTTAAATTAATGATCATATCATTTTGTGTGTTGTGTGTAGGAAACGACCATTTTTATAGGCACCTAGAGAGCAAGGCCTTATTGATTTTTGGGGCAACCTTATGCATGTGGTGGAATTTCCAGAATTCCAACCTCAAAAAGGAATTTATGGATTATCTTGAAGGCCTCTTTGGAGTAAACATGTTCAATAAAAAAGTGGTCACCTCTGCAGCGGGTGAATATTTAAAATATATGCGGGATTTTTATAGACAAATCTTGGCAGGAAATCCTAGGTATGAGTGTCCTCCCTCAATTCTAGAGAGGGAGTGGACGGCGATCATTGATGATGCAAAAGAGAATATTTTGAAAAAATCAGGAGAAAAAATAACTGGTACACCAAGGTAAATTACAATATTTTGATTTCAATACCAGCTTTGATTTTCTTTAGATCTAAATAAAAGTGTGGTTATATATAACATACTTGAAAATTTTGATGATAGGTTTCCTGACACTTCGAAGGAAACCAAAGCAAGGATTTCCAAACATGGCCAACACAAGCTAGGCTAGGGCAGATACTTAAGGTTACAGTCATGAATCGTAAGTACCCAACCATATTAAGAATATTATTTGTATCACCTTACAAATTTCAGGTAATTGCAGCCAAAAACATTAAAAAACCATACCCTTATGCAATGCAAGCCGACGACTTCGAAACTGAAACCACGGAGGAAGACCTCCAACTTGGTTACAAGTACGGTTATAAAGTCATCGTTGATCATAGGAAAAGCATGGGGTAGACCCCAAGATCCATTTTGCGAGATAAGGTAAATAAAAATCAGTCCACATTAACCTTTCCTTACTTATAAAATACGTAAATGTTTGATATCGTTCATAATTTAATGTCTCACTTTGTTTTAATCAGGGGAGCAGCACTATCAACAAAACCATTAGTACTGGACAACAAAGTGTTGATAGTGAAACGCAACCAGAAGATCATGGTGCTCCCCAGCAGGCCCATCCCAGTGAGGTGTAGCCCCAAGATGTTCATGTGACTAAGGCCCACGATGGTAAAATGGTTATATATTAATCATATACTTAATAGTTCTGTACTTATAAATTTTGACGTTTCAATGGAAAATAATGTCATATTTGATCTTCCTTGACCTGAAGATCAGTTGAATAGGCCGTCATCCATTCCAACGGTGTCGACTAGAGGACCAAGTAAATAATTACATTGCAGAGGTTTTTTTTAATATTCATGAACTACTTCAATGATATTTAAAAATTGGCCATATAAATTTAATATATTTTTTTTTGTAGGTGATGGCCCCTCACAGCAACATCCACATCGTGGGTACGAGACCAGATGTACTCAGCATGAAAGGAGTGAAACAACATCAGTTGTTGAAGAGCACCCAGTAAATGAAGACATGGAGATGGATGAATTACTTAAGACCTGGAAAACACAAAAGAAGACTAAAAAAAATTGATGATGTGTAATAATTTTATAAGACAGTTAGATGTCCATTATATAGCTAAACACGTAATGATGCATATAATGCATTGACATTATGGGTACTTTTTTATCTGATAATATACACAAGGCTATTTCTACGGCTTGTATATATCTGTGAATGTAATTTTGTTATACACTTAATGATAATTTCAACTTCTCTTATAAGACTTGGTATATATTGATTCAATACTCCTTGGTTCTATTGGTTCTATTGGCCTTGAAATACAATTTTTGCATCAATTTGTGGCTCCATGGATATCATCCTAGCGATTTGAAGGCATTGGTAAATGTGAAATTTAAGAGATTGAATTGTTCAAGTTTAGATTTAAATTTTACATGCTTGTTTGTTTGTGGGTTTCAAGAGTTCCAAACTTGTATCTCTTTGTATTTTAAGAATGGAAATCTCTTTGTATTTTAAGATATAACGTGAGAATCCAAGCAAGACCTGGTGCCTTGTGCTTGGGCTATGGAGTCTAGGCAACAAATAGAACTTGAATATGCAATATGAAACTTCCAAAATCTTGTGACATGATATATAAAACTTTGAAAGTCTTGTGACATGTGACATGTAGCAAGCATCTTTTTCAAGCAATGTGCAAACTTTAAACTTGGTGCGACATGCAAAAAGAAACTTTTGGGAAGATGTAATAATAAGTTTTTGGAAGCTGTAAAAAGAACTTAAAAAATATTACAACTTGTGACATGCAACATCCATCTTTGAAAATGTTGTGACATGCGGTATGCAACATGCAAAAAGCATTTGTTCCATGCACGTGAACTTTGAACTTGGTTTGACTTGTTAACTTTGAACTTGGTCTGACATGTGACATGCAAAACTTGAACTTGGTGCGATGTGTGATATGTGAACTTTGAACTTTGTGTGACATGCAACATGCCTATTTTTGCAACTTGTGAAACACATATTTTAGTATTTTCACTACAAATTTTGAACCCAAAATTTGTTTTGTGTCATATTTGTGCCATTGTAAAGGTCTTGTTAAGATATGAAACTTCATTGTTACAATGTGCATCATCTCAATATTCATGTCTAAAATATGTCGAGGGTTATTCAAGGTTTCAAGACTTTCTTCATATTTTCCTACTTTAATCCTCTCATGGTCATGTTAATCCATATAGAGGTTCATGATATAAACACTCATTGTTATAATGTTGACATAAATTCCAATCTTCACTTTGTCGATTAGAGGGCACAATTTTGGAAACAATTTAATGTTTTTAGTTCCATGAAATTTCTCTTGTTTCTTCAACAACATTAAGGATTAAACATGAGGGGTTGGAAATGGCGATGCCAAACATTTTATAATATTTTTTCATAGCATTACCCTTCTTTTCATTGTGTCTCACATGACAAAGAAACAAAATCACATTGCCATTGTCAATTTATATGTGGAGGGTTATTCA
>JASDQU010010300.1:103292-151573 GCA_032191745.1 Picea mariana | reverse complement strand
GCATTTTCACTTTCAGGTGTCTTCTCTGTTACAAAATTTTTCAATACTTCCATGATCTCCTCTTTTAAACCATCCATCTTTGCCTCCAACTTAGCTTCCATCTCTTGTAGTTCATCTTTTGTTACTATCTTCTTTTGTAAATCATTTATGTCCCTACACATTTCTTCACCTTCATAAATAGTCCAAGTAGGATTGTCTAGAGTCTTATTTGGTGTAGAAGTTCCCTTTTTGGGTGGCATGTTGGCCAAGTATCACTTTTGAAGCTTGATTTTGAGGTGGTTCTGCTAGAAAATATTTCTTCTGTTGTATCTCCCAAGTTTCGGCCCTTCTGGGTATGAAAATTTATTTGATGTAGTTCTCTAATATTTCTTCTATGCAATGCCACAGGTCTGATCAAAATTGGATGTGCCAAGAAGAATTTACGGTAACTTCCCCACAACTTGCTGATTTTTGGCCTTTCCAAGAGATCTCACTTGTATAGCCCCACACAAAATAATTGATATAAAATTCTGAAACTTGTACCAGAAATAATACAGATTGTCCACGATCCAATGAAACCGGTCCTACTCAATTTGGAGACTCTAGGAAGAAGTTATGATTGTTTTACCTGGAACACCTTCTTGAGACTAGTCAGATACCCTATCTTACACAGGGTGTATCTACAAATTTAAGATGACCCATAAGCTGAAATTTTTGCCACAGATAGCTTACTAATTTCTGTGAATAGCCTCCAGAGTTCAGGGTCTGAAACTTTATAGAAAATTTTTTATAGCGACAATTCCGCTATAACTCAGTTCAGGATGATTCCATAACCCTATCTTGTACAGGCTGTATCTCAGAAAGTATAAAGCCTCAAGAGTTGAAATTTGAACCCAACATACCTTGATACGTCTAATAAATATCCTCCAAGCCATTCCTTCTGAAACATTTTATAAAAAGGTTATAGCAAAAATTTCAAGGTGTCTCAGATGTAGCAGCGAAACCCCAAGACCTTGAGCTCTGATACCATATGTTAAGAATCAAATATCAATATAGCATAGAAAAACCTCAGAAAAAGTACTCAACACCTTGAAAAAGAGATAATTTCAGATAATAAGGCTCTTCGAGGGGGAAACCTCCTTTTACCCCACTTAAATGTTCAAGTACAAGATGATTCAAAATGAAAATGTCTCCTTGGTATATATAGGAGACTAGGAGGTATAATTACAACTAATGGCCTAAACCTGACATAAATAAAATAAAATTACTAATATAATATACCCCCATTAAGGGGTAATGAGACAATATTAGGGCTTAACAAAAGAAGCGACAATTTGGGCCTAGGAACCCCTCACAACAAAATCCAGGCAAGGGCAGCCCCAACCCACAGAACAAAGGACAGAGCAAAGATGGATAGTATTAGGACAACCAGTCCAAGCCGCAAGAAAAGGACACCAAAAAGACAAATAAAGACACCGAGAAGTGGTATGAATTCCACAAGATCCCTTGGCATAACCTTGCTGAATGATGCTCAAAGCAGTCGCTGGTGGCCGAAGTAAAGCCTCTGAATCAGATGCGGGTTCTGACTCTGAGTCAGAACCAAAAAGGCGAAAATGAATCATTGACGTGGAACTCAGTTCCACCATTGCTACCACCAAGCTCCAGCTTGGTGAAACAAACGAGCCAGAAGAAGGAGAGCGCCTCTTCCATTCACAAATGTAGGTAAAAGTCACATCCGTCCCAGCTCATCACCTTGTGGGAGCCCAATCATGTTGGTATAGAAGAAATATGGAACCTAACGACTTTGCATTGATTACCGGGCTCTGAATAAACTAATAGTCAAAAATTGATACCCAATTCACCGAATTGACGACCTCCTTGATCAACTCACGGGGGCCAAATACTTCAGTAAGATTGATTTGAAGTCTGGATACCACTAGGTCCCAATAGAACATACAGATGTATGGAAGACCGCCTTCAAGTCAAAGGAAGGCCTTTTTGAATGGTTGGTCATGCCCTTTGGTTTGACAAATGCTCCAACCAATTTCATGAGGATGATGGACGATATCCTGTGACCATTCACCAATACTTTTGTAGTGGTTTATTTGGATGACATTCTCATTTACAACAAGACTTGGGCCTAACACTTGCAACATATTCAACAGGTTCTGCACACCCTACGACAACACAAGCTATACGCCAACTTGAAAAAACGCTCCTTCGGCATGGACATGGTCCATTACCTGGGCTACATCATTGATCAACATGGTGTACATGTGGATCTAGCCAAGATCCAAGTCATTCGTGACTGGCCAGCCCCAACCACACTCACTGATCTTCAGATCTTCTTGGGCCTTGCCAATTTCTACCGCAGGTTTGTGTTGGGATTATCCCATATTGCATGGGCCCTCATCCAAATAACCAGGGGTGGTGGTAAGGTGAAATTTGCGTGGGGCCGGTCCCAACAACAAGTGTTCGATGATTTGAAGCAATGCTTGTGATCAACCCTAGTAATTTCACTACCAAACCTGCAAAAACCCTTTGAGATTGAGACAGATGCTTAAGACTATGCTGTGGGTGCCGTTCTCACTCAGCACAGCCACCCCGTGGCCTATCATAGTGAGACACTATCAAATACTGTCCGTAAGTAATCTACTTACGAAAAAGAAATGTACTCCATTATGCAAGCCTGTCACCAATGGAGACATTACATTCTTCGAAAGGAGACAATCATCCACATTGATCATAAGCCACTGCAATTCATGCAGACACAAGGAAAATTGCAGAATGACCACCATCAAAAGTGGTCCACATACTTGATGTTGAGGTGGAATTGCTGCAAGTATGTGGACCNTCAGCAGATCGCCAGTCGCAGCACTCACCACGGTGCTAGACTCTTGCGATCATGAGACCTCTGGATGGCCCCAACTGTATAAGACCCAGACTTCACCACCACCTACCAAATGTTGGGTGCAAACACAATTGTCGATAATTTCCATCTTCAGGATGGGTTGTTGTGTCGTCTGGGCCATATCAGTGTTCCATCAAGCGAGCGAGCGAAGATGATCTGGAAAGCTCACTACAGTCAGGTGGCATGACACTTTGACGTAAAAAATACAGTGGTGATACTACATAAACATTTCTACTGGCCGAAACTTCGACAAGAGGTGAGCAAGTATATCATTTCCTGCACTACATGCGCTATTGCCAAAATGACCACTAAGAAATAGGTCCTGTACACCCCTCTTCCTACTCCTGACAGGACATGGGAATCCATCTCAATGGACTACATGTCGGGCCTACCATCCACCAAGCGGGGAAATGACTGTGTTTTTGTGGTTGTTGATCGCTTTTCTAAGATGGTGATTTTGGTTGCCTGTAGGAAGAGCATCACAACAGAGGCCACTGCCAAGCTCTTCTTTGAACGAGTCTGGGTACATTTTGGAATCCCATAAACCATTTTCTCAGATCGGGACATTCAATTTCTCAGCACATTCTGGTCGAGCCTCTGGTCACTGCTGGACACCAAGCTCACCAAATCCATGGCCTTCCACCCCCATACAAATATCCAAACCGAGGTCGTAAATCGAATGATTGTGCATATCCTTCACATGTATAATTCCAAGCACCCTCGCACATGGGATGAGAGCCTTCACTATGCCAGCATAGCTACAGCCGAGCCCTACATAGCTCAACCGGGCACAACCCCTTTAAGGTGGGGTTGTGATTCCAACCATTGGGTCCCATAGATGTTACACTTCCCCTTGCGATCACCTCGACCGAATCATCTCTTACTCCAACTGAAGCTGACAAAGCCACCTAGTTCATTGAGTGGATCCAACACATCTGCCAACAGGTTCAGGATATCCTACAGAATTCCAATGACAAGTGCAAGCAACGCCATGATCAACATCGGGTGCCACATAAGTTTCAGGTGGGTGACAAAGTTTGGTTGCACTTGCAGAAAGAATGCCTTACAAGACCCCATCAGAAGCTTTGACCACTCTGTTATGGGCCATACACCATCACGAAGTCCATTGGGGATAATTCTTTTGAGCTCAACATTCCTCCTTTCCTTGGCCTGCACCCAGTGTTCAACGTGGATCTCCTTCGCCCTTATTTCCCACCATTATTGGACACCTTAGAAGTAGAAAAAAAACTAACACCAACAGAGCTCAACCCCAACTGCATACAACAAGAATCCAGTGATCATATTGTGGACACACAGTTCAAGGGCACTCGACAACAAAGGATCCAACTTTATCGAGTCGTCAAAGCATGGCAGCTTCTGCACCAAGGCAAGTGGCTCACCCGGGGCCAAATTCAACAGAAATTTCCTCATATGATGGGGGAAATCAACACAATGGAGACCATTGCTTCCTAAGGAGGGAGGATTGATCCAGGTGGATATCAGTGGCCACCCACCTTTTCCAACTGGCTCAAAATAGTTTTCTGGCAATTTTGGTAATTTACTATTTTTAGCAGTTTTTTCGGGTCCTGAAACTTCCGAAGCCGTTTTGAGGCCCTAAACGACACTTTTTGGGAAAATGGGGAGCAACATAAAAATTCTTGTGATGTTTCCCCCAAAATGAATCTCCTCGACGATATCTTTCCAACGGGCTATCATGCGCCTAAAACAAAGATCGTATGCAAAAGTTACGACCCAGGGAAGTTGATGCACTAACTTACCCAAACAAGGCCCACATGACTTTTGGCGCTTCATCTCCTAGGGTTAGATTTTTGGATGTCTAGGGTTTTTGGAATTCCTGTTTATTGTAAAAAGGCTTCAGAGCCTCATTGTAATCATCTTCTTGCGAATGAGAAAACCGTCACATCTCTTCTCAGAGATAAGCCGCCACCATTCCAACAAGCTTGTTTTTTGTTGCATTTTGCAGTTTTAGCTTATTTCCTTATTGAATAGAAAACTAGTTTTACTGTATCTCTGTTATTTTGTGTTAAGAACCTGTTAATAATATGTAGTCATTTCATTTTGCTCATAAAATCCAGATCAGAGAACTTATTAATAGAAGTGGAAAGGATAATGGTAAAATTATGATAGAGGTCTTCAATGTTGTCCTTATAAGTTAGGAGATGCAATTCACTATTTAAATCCTTTAAGAAAAGGTCAAATTTACTTTTGTCAAAGAGCGAATTCCTTTGATTATTAGAATTCTCTTCAATGGCGCTTCTGTGCATGGAAAAGTTTAGAGTTAGGTTTAAAGGTCTATGATCAGATTTAGGTTCATGGTCATTTAAAAGGCCAACAATTACTATTTGGTTGGAAATGGGAATATCAAATATCACATAATCTATGACACTACTACCTAGCCCATGAATACAAGTCATATGGTTAGAGTTTGGGCACTTTATTATTTCATTGCAAATTATTAGGTCTTCAGAGCTACAGATCTTGACCAACTTAGTACCAAACAAATTCTCAGTTAGGTATTCAAAGCTTCTTTTGTAGCTATTAGCTAAAACAAGTTCATCATCTAGCCATACATGATTGTGATTGGAATCATTGCTTAAAAGAGTAGATTGGTTAGTTGTAGTCCTAACATTAAAGTCTCATAGCAGGAGGATATTACCTTCATTTTTCAAACTATACATATCTTGTTCTAAATTATTATAGGGAAAATTTATATCTAGATTGTTTTTCTTATAAAAAGTAGAACTAATAGGTTCAAAACAGAAAATTTCTATATACATATTATTAGCATTGATGTTTGAAATTTCTATCCAAATCTATTGATTGAGAGGGTCGATGTTATGAAGTTGAATGTGAGGAGAAATGATCTTTCTAATATAACAAGCTATGCCTCCTATCCCTATATGATAAGAATTTTTGTTCCATAAGACAAATCCTTCTATGTTAGGGACCTTAGACTCTTCATGCTCCCAAGTTTCAACTAGACAAATAATATCAATATCACTCGAGATCCAAGTTATCAGAGGACCTTTGCGCCATGGAAAGCCATGATAGTTCCAAAAGGGATCCCAAGTGTCCGAAATTCCTATTTATTATGATCCTTCTGGTCTCTACCCTAACACCAACTTTTCAATTTCTAATTATTGCCCATTTTCCTTCTTTCTTTCCTTCTTTTACCTTTTGAATTTCCTTCCTTAATTCAAATTGGTCTTCAGGAGTGAGGTCTTCATTTATAAATATTCTTGACCCTTTTAAGCTCGGAGATTTACTGAGTATGCTATATTTATGGTCATTACAACTTACTTCGACACACATCAACCTATCTTTATGATCAATTATTTTTCCTAGCCTCTTTGCTTCTATGAGGTAAGTTGTTTCAATTTGTGATTTATTTTTTAACTCTTCTTTTACTATTGCTAGTGTATCCTCCTCTCGTTGTCATTTTATACCAAAAATTATGAGGTTCAAGGCTCTTTTATTATGCTCATGGTCTAGTTCAATTAGCTTATTCATTCCCTCATTGATGGGTTTGATATCCATTTTTTTTCTAGATTACTGAGGGTCAAATTGTTGGTTAGTTTTTCTTCTAGCTCTTTAATCGTATCTCTCAAGTTGCAATTTTCTTCAACGTCTCCTTCTTGGGTTGATTGTTTTTGTTTTTCCATTTCTTGAATCCTATCCTCCATTTTATGCAATTGATGCTTCAACCCTAACAATATATCCTCTATTTGAGTTTGAATCGTATCTTCGAAGAGTCTAATTGTTTTTTTATCAAGCATTGCCTCTAGCTCTATTTGAAGTTTTACGTCTTTTTCTTCTCTCCTTTTTTTCTAATGATTCCATATATTCGTAAAGGCTCTCTAGGGTGACTTTAGGGGGCCTCCCCCTGACATGATGAGTTTTTAGAATAGGTGGTGGAGTGCTCATATTGAAAATAAGTAATAATTGTTATTTTGGATTGAATTTAAAAATGGAAAATAATTTTTTAATTGATAATAATGATAATAATTATTATCTCTAAAATCAACTTTTACTTATTAAACTTTTAGAGATTTAAAACAAATTTTAAATTTTATTTATATTTAAATCTCTTTAATTTTCACATGTTACTAGATTATAAATATATTTTAAATTAAACTTGAATCAAAGTAACAACTTACTCACCTGATTTATGAACACACACCCAGGTGCTCAATAGGTTGAAGAAGCCATAACTGATCTACAAACACATGCCCAGGTGATCAATGAGTGGAAGAAACCAGAACTAAAAATTATTCAAAACTGTAGAGATTATTCCTGTCAAAAAGTTCAAAACCTCATAGATTATTCCTGTCACCGAGAGTTCAAAACGGTCCAAAACCTCATAGAATTATTATTCCCGTGCAAAACCACAAAACCACAAAGATATAATGTTCGAAATAAAATATCTCTTTCAAAACCACAAACAAGTATTAAGTGTATATATATATATATATATATATATATATATATATATATATATATATATATATATTCTAGGTTACAAAGTTTTGGAAAAAACCCCAAGTACTTTCCTTCATTTTGGGGATGGTACCTAGGATAAACCCTACAATCTTCAGGGCACAAATGGTTAAAAACAGATCTCAAAGCCATTAGAAACATATATACTTGAAATGAGCTCAATATGTAATTTACGGGAATTGAACTTGGGTGGGAAGGATAAAAGGTTTTCGTGTGAGATAAATAAAGACTCAACATTAAATAGTAAAGGTTGAATGAGATTTCTATCATAAGAGAGGAGATCAATCCACTGGAATTTCTTATGGATTTGAGTAGACTCTAAGTATGGATATAATTCATAAAGAAGATTTGGATAGGAGTCTCTTTGAGAATGAAATCTTGTGGGATTACGTAGGAAAGAGATCCATTGTTCACTCACCAAAATCATTTAACGAGAATATTAAAGGTGTAGAATATAACATAATATGAAATTGAATATATTTGGTAAGAAAAAAAGACCTTTTCAACTATTAAAGGAGCTCAATGGTCTTCAATTTGAAGTTGACATGGAATTAAGTTGTAAATAAAAAGGCGAGGAGGTAATGTAGGTCAAACATCTCTACCCATATACTTTCTAGGGTCTTGAGTCTTCTAGGAGGGCTAAAGTTGTTCAGATATGGGGAAAAGATTTAAGGTCATTTGATTTAGCGAATTCATATCCATTATTAAAAAGATTCAATTTGTGAACCTACTATATAACTTTATGGATGAGCTAGACGTAAGTGGACCCCATCATTGCCAAAAGTTCTATTGTATTGACAAGGGTAGTTAGGGATAATGAAACCCTATCAAAGATGTAGACTATGGCTTTATTAGGGTATGAAACCTTGAGGAAGTATTTCATGTCAACAAAATTATAGGAGCATGGAGAGATATATATGGTTTAAGTGAAGGAATCATGGACAAACAAATATTTATATAAAATTATGTTTACCTTAGAACTATTAAGTAGAATATGGAATCCATGAGATTGTATATGTAAGTTTTAGGACCTTTTTAGATGAAATAATGCATACATATTTTAAATGAAAATATAAAATAGAAAACAATGGCACAAGCATATAACACACATAGGTATACCTTAATATTTTAACCTTGATTAATGCTTGTGGATGAGTGCAAAATCCTCATGCTATAACTAATACCTTGTGCATGAAAGAAAGATTCACATGAAAATGATATAACACACCTTCAATAATAGAATCTTTTGTAGGGATAGATACTATTATGATGGTTAAAAGTCTTGCAAATTTTGAAGCTAGTTAAGGAATCTCAATGTTTATTGATCTTATATTAATACAACTCATCGATAAAGTGAATACTTGACCTTGTTTTTTATAAGCATAAAATAGTTGGTAAATATATTAAGAAGAGAACTTTTATGACTAGAATAAAAGTATGAAAAAGAAGAAGCATATAGGTGTGCATGATGAACATTAGATTGGTGTTCATCTTAAGTGGATAAATAGTATCAAGAATGACACAAAATGGTATGAATTACTTGTTATAGTTCAAGATTGGATATGGATTAGATGCCAATAGTCCATGATCATAGAAATTGGGAGTATAGTCGAAGTGATGTAGGAGCATTGAAGTCATTTTGAGGATGCCAATGTGAAAATTGTTATAGTAATAAAATTAGTTACTATAGAACATGACAGGTTGCAAAACTTGATAGTGCCGCTGCAAAAGTAATAGTGCTATTGCAAAATGTAACGGTGCTGTAGGTTGTGATAGTTTTTCAAATGGACACACTATTATAAAATTGAAAAAAGGTAAATGCATGAGAGAAAATGCAAAGTTTAAGAGGAAATTTGTCTGCATGTGTAGAAGGATTTTCAAAGGATGCGTTGAAGGAGTGTGTTGTTGAGTGGAAGGTGGAAGGTCACACTGCACAAGAAGAATAGATAGAAATGAAAGGGAAGTAATTGAAATTAAAAAGGGATGAGAAGATCATTTGAAAGCTGAAGGTGAACAATTTCCCAAAGATAAATAAATACAACATGAATTAAGTGAGAAGAAGATATCAAAAGGAAGGTGATAGAGGTAATGGTTGAGGTTTCCATGGCCTTTGGCCTAACAACCCAACGGAGTTTGTAAGATGATATGTGGCCATGGAGACATTGTAATTTATTCTCTACTTTTGGCACCCAAAGTTTTGGGTTCAGTTTTGCGCATGTGCACAAACGAAGTTGTGTGCACTCATTCCATAGTTTTGCGCACACCTAAAAAATGCGTGAAAAAATGCTATAAAGTGCACATCGAACAAGGTTTTGTTAGTAGTTCTCCAAGTGTAAATACTACCAAGTGTGTGCCAGTCCGAGTTTTGTTAGTTGTGCCAGAATCCGAAAATATTCCCACTAGAATCAAGAAAGGAATCATCGAGAAATATCCCCAAATGATGATTAACAACAACATACAAAGGCGTGGGGCGGTCAGAAGATGAACTTGCCAGCGATTTAAGATTTCCCTTGATACAAAGAGTCTATGTGGAGCACTAGCAGGCACTAGAAGCATGCGAGGCAGTTGGATCAGACAAGCGTGTGGAGGAGAGAAGAAAGAGACAATGTTCCCCAACAACGAAAGATATAAAAATGAGCTCTAAGCTCAGAACGAGAGCTAGATAGTTAGTCAATCAGTTGGTTGGTTGGTTAATTGATTAATTGGATACTTCACTAGTATGAGAGTTTTTGAGTTAGCTTATATACCAGTATCAAGCTCAATCCGATCCTACTGTAATCTTATGATGTTTTGAATATATTCGTGTGTCTTTGATATGTATGAGTCCTAATGCAAGGTGCATGGTGAATTATGTTGTATTTCTATTGTTTTACATAGTAATGATGCAAATTTCCATGGCTATCATAGGCAACTTTTTAGTGCACTATATAAATTTGATCTGATGGAATTATTCTAGTAATAAATATATGGCAATTTTGGTCTAATCCGTGTCTGAGATGAATGAGTTGAATATGTGTGTGTATTGTTTCATTTCTTAGTCCCAAACAATTTATCACACCTGAGTTACATGGATTCCAATTGTAGTAATGTTTCATTTGTTTAACCCTTCATCCATGTCACAAGACCTTATGGCCTTTACAATCCTCTTTGCATCTTGGGTGAGACCTTCCTCGACCTTGGACGAGGATTGATATGTCAATTATTTAGGGTTTTTGTTGGACAACTCTGGATGAATCCTGGGTCTAAAAATCCCCAGCGTTAAGAAGGATGGAATGTGCGCAAGAGTGGACTGAAGGTGAACCCAAAAAATGGTTCCATTTCCAGGACATGAAGTCTTGTTGAGATCAATGGAGGAAAAGAAAAATGAGCTGGCATCATTCTAAGGAGGAGATTCAAAATTGGATAGAAGCAAAAGATTAAAAGTTTTCCTAGGAGAGATGCAAGGATCGCGGGTGAACGCGAAGGAATGGAAAGGAAAATATCTTTACTCGAACATGCATGAGCTCTTCTTCGAGGAATATCCATGTCTACTGCATGAATGGTTAAAGACACAAGTGACAGTTAGTTCAACCGTGTTACTAGTGGAGCCAATAGTTTGGGTCGATCAAGCCAAGTTTGATAACTTGAAGGTGTTAGATAACAAGTGGACCCGGGCTATTGATTTTTGGTTTGCTCAAGTGAAGGAAGGATACATTATTGAGTTCTCTATAGAATATAGCGATTCTTTCAAAGAGGTTGAAAGAAAGTTCGAAGAAGGTCCAAGGAATTAGATGCTAGAAGAAATTCCACTTTGGATCAAGATGCTAATTGTATAAAGAAGAATGATGCATATGGAGCCTGATATAATGGACGAGTAAACCCCATAACATTTGGGGGTTTGGAAAAGGTGGGGTAAAAAGATTCATAAGATAGATCCAATAATTTTTTGAGATGATGTGAGGACTGGAATGGACCCAAAAGAGTAGAGGAGAAAAAGAGACGAGATATATGCAAGAAGAGCTAAGCTGAGAGAAATATGAGCAGAGGAGTAGAGAAGAGTTAGCCAAGGGTGCATAGCGAGGTGTTGGGCCCAAAATGAAGAGGAAAATCACACCAGATAGTGGTGTGGGAGAGGATGTTGTGCTAGAGTGGAGCACAAGCAAGGAAAATATTGCAAAGAGACTTTGTGTCAAAGATACCAATAGTGACAATAGTGGTGGTGAGGGCCTAGGTAATGAAGCCTGTACCCTTTGGATGTTGCGGTATGCTACAATATTAAGAGAGAAGAGAGTGCACATGTGTGGTGTGCAGGTGCAAATTTGTGGTGTGTCGATAGAATCAGAGCAGCAAGTGACACACGATTACTCCCTAACAAGAAGATAAGTTGTTGTGCAGTACCATGAGGAGCCAATCCAAAGAGAATTTGGCACTCGATGTAGTGGTAGTGTGCTAATCAGGAGAGAGGATGGTGTGTGTAGAAGTCATGTGCTGAGTAGAGAGAGTTATTTTGCGCAAGGTGGAAATGTGTAGATTAGACTGAGAGAATAAGCACGCAGTGGAAGTGCGCGGATCGCCCTGAAGGTAGGAGTGCATGTTTGTGGTGCGCAGTCAGGTCAAGAAGAGAGGGCACATATTAATTTTGCACCATAAGAAAAGGAAGATGGAGGATCCCTTAGTGGTGGGGGAGATGAGTTAATGTTATTGGATGGTCTTGCGTGACTGTAAATAAATAGCTTTTTGTCTCACCTCACGAGAAGTTTCAAAAGAAGATGGTATTACCCCCCCTTTGTACCACCCCCTTTATGAATTTTTAATCAAGAAGAAAACACAACATTTATTGAAGAGATTGGAGTTGAATAAAGAGAAGAAGACAAAAGCGATGAAACAAGTGAAGAATAAGGTGAAGTCAATAATACTTTACCCAAAACAATAGTGGTGTGGAAAAATCTAGTCAATAGTAGTTTGAGAAGAGGAACTAGCCCTAGTTCGAACATGAAAAATAAAGATAGTACAATGAGGTTTCTCATGTTTCATGGAATATGTAAGGAAGATGCAGAGAAACAATGGTTCACCTATGAAGCAATATGGTTTGTAAAGAGAGTTATAGATGACACGACTAAGATCGCACAACTAGAAATAACATTTAGGGATAGGGCCCTGACATGGTACATGAAATACAAGGCTACTGTGCCAACAGGATAGGCAAGGTCCCTAGCTGAGATCAAGCAGGATCTGCTTCGAGAGTTTCAAATTCCAAAGTTAGAATCCCAATGCATTACGAAAATCAAGGAGATCAAGTAGAAGGAAGGAGAAACCATTTGCGATTATGACCAAAGGTTCAAAATATTGTTGGATTGGTTAATGTTTTAGATCTAGGATGTGCAACACAAAGGGTGGTTCTTTGCGGGGTTTCTCCCCCATATTCGAGTCCTTCTCACCCAGTAAAGGGTGACGAATCAGGCTGAGGCAGTCAAGATCATGATGTGATTGGAAGATACAACTGGTGGAATAGAGATATCGGTTGGGTTTTCATAGGTGCAATCGCATCTAGCCAACCTAAAAATACAACTGCAAGATATGGCCAAGACTTAAGTCATGCACGAGCACGTACAATGTACTACATGCCATTAAGAGGGACATCATCGAGATGAGTTACCAGTCTATCAAATTATGTGGCGACAAGCACGCTGAGTCCATTTTCATCTAGATGGTCAGAATTGTGTGAAATATGTAGATAGTGGGCCATGTGCCACCCCACTGTCCCACATTAAAAAAGTATCAAACAAAAATTCAAACCCCATTCTGTGAGTTTCTATAAGTCCGTCGACCATGATGCCAATAGATTCTTCTCCCTCTAGTTAATGCAAGAAAACACCCTGGATGTATTCGAGGTATAAGAGGAGAAAAAGGGTGATGGGCATGGTGGCCTCGACAGAGGAAAATATCAAGGAGGACCCTAAAGTGGATATGGGTGTGGTCGTAATTGCGGATATGGTGGAGGAGGCAATAAAGCATCCACATGTTTCAATTACGATGAGATTGGTCATGTCTCATTATTTTTCACTAATATGTGCATGTTCTACAGATATTGTTATAGTCGTGAACATGTAACCGAGGACTATCCCGACTTACTGAAGGAGTGGGAGGACAATAAGACAAACTATAACATGTTGCATGCTAAGCCACACAAAAACAAGAATAACAATGAGGACGTAGATTTCTGGGTAGTAACCAATGGAGGGGAAAATACAGGGGAAGAATTCGAGCATGATGAAGGCTCGGGTCAACAACCAGATGGAAATATCAGGAAGGCACCCTAACCCCCTCCTAAGTTTGATGCTTCTCAGTAGAAGCTGTTTCTACGTGAGGCACATATATCCCTTGAAGAATAAAAAGCGTGTGAGGAGGTACAACACATGAATCATAGGTCTCTTGAAGAGGCATGGATATGAGAGGAAGTGCAGAGGGTGACACAAAGGTTTCTAGAGGAAGAATGAATTCGAGAATAGATGTAGTAGGAGACACAAAGGTCACTGGAAGAAGCTCCTCTGTGCGAAGAATTACAACACGTGACACAAATATCTTTGGAGGAGGCTCGCATACGTGAGGAAATCCATTGCACAACCCAAATATCGATAGATGAAGCACGCAGACAGACTACGCTGTGACATGCAGAGAAAAAGGCTTATGAAGAACAATGCTAGGTGGATTTTCAACGCACAACACACGTATAAGCCTTGCAAAACTTCAGTCACATGGAAGAAGTTGAAGATCAAGTCAATACCTTCTTAAATTACTGTTTTCACTTTCTTAAATATCTAAACGCTGTAATTAAGTTGACACATGTGTTATTTTCTTGCATGAAAGAACAAGGAGAGGAGACCACCATATCAACTCCGTTGCTGAAAAGGGATATCTTCTAGGTTAGCAAGAAAAAGCGCATTGGCCGAGAGTTCAAGATGACAACAAATCTTGGTGGGTATGACATGGATGGGTTCATGTGGGATCTAGGATCTGATGTGAACACAAACAAATATCCCTAGTACCACCCGGAACTAGAACAAAACAAAACATAATATGAACCTTTCCCTAGGATTTAACTATTGAGTTTACTAGCTAACAAGAGATGGACAACATACCGTTTAAATGCCATTTCCTCTTGTCATCGCCATCCTCTATTCGTTCCAATACTCTTGCAATATTGACCCTGCAAAGGAACACAAGCCAGCCAAAGTGAAAGCAATAACATATTCTCAATAAAAACCTATGTATGTGATCAAGGAATCATATAATAAAACAATAATGGTTTTATGGGAAAGAGACATATCACTGTATCATATTCAATAGAAAGTGGAGAGTAAAACCAAATTCTTGATGTCGTAAGGTCCCCTTTCAATGGCCCTTTTCTCCAACACACACACCTTTTCTCCAAATCCCTTGAATGAAGAAGATCCACCATGTAGCTTGTAGAACTAAAGCAAAGATCCCAAGAATGATCTGAGGTAGAGTTTCTCCATACAAATATTAGCCTATTCAACCTTAGTCTTTTCCATAAGAGATCCCTCCTTATATAGGGTGAATAAGGGATGGATGCAGAGATTAGGATGATCCCACCAAATTGGAAAAGCTAGTAAGATCCAAACCATTCGGAGGCCACCTCATATTCTAGAAGATTCCCTTCTAGAAATTTTGTGAAGCTTTGAATTTTCCTTAGATTTTGGCATCGTCGCACCCTAGCTATAGTGCAGCCTGCGGAGACATCGCAGTACAACTCTAGAGAAGGATGCGAAGATCAGGGATCGTCGCACCCTATGTATTTTTTACGTAGTGCCCCTACCTCAGGAGGCTTTTCTAACCTCCCAGTCTATGGATCTTCCTCTATTCCCGAGCTGAAGCAGCTCTCCAGGTCCTTGCAGGAACCTCCATGAAAACAAATCCACAGGTCTCCTTTTACAAATCCCGCCTATGCAAGCAAGCACTAGGCGCAAGCTCTACCCATGTGACCACTGATAGTGACCATGAGCCTAAACAAAGGTGCTTCAAATTTCATGATTTTGAGACTTCCGTTTTGAGTTGCCTCGACACCTTCGATTCCAAAAACCCCAAAATAGGGCTAACAGTCCCTAGTTCCTCCCTTATTCTTATACCATATGACCTCCAGTAAAACCCTGGGGTCCATCTCCAAGCACATCTGGATTTCTCGTATCAAGAAATCATGATGTAGATTTTCTCCCTTTTCTTGATACCCGAACTCCCGACTTCCTTACCTCAGATCAATGGTCCTGATTCCCCCATGATCTGACGGTTTAGATCGCGTCAGAATTTCGCGATTCGTGACCTCTGAATTACAACTTCCTCCACACTCCCAACTTTTGAAATGCCAATATTCAAAGCACCAAATTAACAGATCTCGTCCCTTCAGATATGACGGCTGCTATCTCTCCTGATCTTGCGAGTGTTGAAAGGCACTCACCCTTATCCTTCCTGCAGATCTACTAGATCCAACGGTCCATGAAAATCGATGTTCCTCCCTTCAGGAATTACCATCGTCCGTTCAGGTTCTCAATGACTCCTCGTTAAATGACTCGAAATCGACCCTCCTGAGCTTGATTCCACGAGGTGACTTCAAACCTCATATTTCCTCTAAAATTCTCCAATTCTCTATCCTTCCTGAGCTTGGATTCTCGTTGCAAACTCCTGGATTCTAAGGAATCCTGTGCGCACTCCTTGCGGCTTCATAATAACCTTTGTTTATTCGACAAATCCAACTCTGCGCACTCCTTGCGACATAATTCTTCAACCGCTCACTTGGGTTGGAAAATTCTAAGACTCTCTTGAGCTTGTGCACACCTTGCACAACTCGATGCTCTACCTGCACTTCTATTGGTATAAGTTAACATTATATATCCTGAGTTTTCTGAGATAAAAATCAGAATCTTGTCGACACACTCCTTGTAGACTTTCACTGCACTCCTTGCAGGAATTCTCAGGAAGAGAAACAATTGAAACTCATACTCTTCTAATGGTCTTCATACATTCAACATGAAATCACACATATATGGCTTTAAAACAAGTGCATAACAGAGAATATGAGCAAGCTGTAAACATACCATTCAATATATACACACAACATTCATAATGCACCATGAAATTGAATCAAAGCATTCTTATATTAATTCAAGTGCTTATGTACATGTTTCAATAGCAATAGATACCTGTGCATACAACTTATACAATCTCTATTTTTCTCTACTCTGCTATCCTCTCTTTCTCTCCTCCTCATACAATGCCTCTACGAGGGATTCTTCTTGAGTTTTTCCCTCCTACAACCTTAAGCTATCTTATCGAATTAAATATTACTACCTACTTTACATTTATTAGAATAAAGGACTACAACTGACAGATGAGAGAAAACACTCAAGATCTGCATTACAATCCCAAGACATTAAAATCAAATATATCTTTTTAGATATTACGTTAATGTGCCATCCTTTGGAATTCAAAATATCTTCAAAATTCACGCTGGTGTATATCTAGCTGTGCTCCACTCGCGCTTGTTGACGATGGTCCTGCACCATACTCCTCTGACTGAAAAATTCATGGACTCTTGTCCATGATATTTTGAATTGACTGTCCATGTTTTTGGATATCCGCTTCACTTTCCCAACTGACATCTTCAATCGGGTGTCCTTTCCACTTTACCAAATATTCAAGATTTGTTTTCCTTTGGGTCTTCTTGCTAATTCTTTGATCAATGATATTTTCCATCTGTGGATTTTCAGCTATAGGCATCTGTTTGACCCACTAAATTTTCTTCTGATTCTCTATTTCTCTTGTTTCATCTGCTCTGTAAGGATATATATCTGCTACATTGAATATGGGTGATATGCCCACATCATCTCACAATTCTATCTCATAAGCATTTGCCTCAAATTTCCTCAAAATTTTACATGACCCTATCTTTGTCATCTTCAGTTTATTATATGTTCCCATTGGGAGCCTTTCTTTTCTGAGGTTTTCTAAGACTAAATATCCCACTTCAAATTGAGTCTCTCTTCTGTGCTGATCTTCTCTGCGCTTGTATTCCTGGTTGGAACTCTGCAACCGCTCTTTAATATTACTGTGGAGCTCCTGCATCTCTGCTGCAAAATCTTATGCTCCAACACTTCTGAACTCACTTTTCTCTAAGTCTCTCAACTTAGATACTCCTCTTGCCTGCATTCCATACAATATATGAAATGGGATTTTTTCTGTACTCCTATTAGGTGATTCATTATATGAAAATTCCTCTTCCGACAAAATTTGATCCCATTGACTGTGATTTTCAACTACTAAACTCCTCAATAAGTCCCCTAAACTTCGATTTACCACCTCAGTCTGTCCATCTATATGAGGGTGATATGCTGAGCTAAAAGATAAATTCATCCCCATATTCTTCCACAAGGTTCTCCATAAATGACCAACAAATTTGGTAGCTCTGTCTGAAACATTACTCTTGGGTAAACCATGAAGTTGAACAACTTCTCTAGAAAACAGATTTGTAATGTGTGTTGCATCACTAGTTTTTTGACATGGAATGAAATGTACCATTTTGGAAAATCTATCGACTATAAAAAATATGGAATCACAACCTCTTTGTGTCCTCGACAGTCCCAACACAAAATCCATGCTTACCACATCCCACGACCTCTCTGGTATTGGCAATGGTTGATATAACCCAATATTCTGTTTTTTCCCCTTTGCGTGCTGGCATATTCTACATCCGTTGACAAATTTTCTAACATCCATCCTCATTCCTGGCCAATAATGCAAACTGTTCAGTTGCACAAATGTTTTATCATGGCCAAAATTTCCAGCCAATCCCCCACTATGCTTTTCCTTCAAAAGGTTTTCTCTCATAGAACTCTTCAGGATACACAACTGATTTCCTTTGAATAACAATCCATCCTGAATTAAATATTCAATCCATTTGCTTCTGTCTCTCAGAACATGATTCTCACATGCTTCGTAAGCATCTTTGAAATCTGAATAATCTCTGTACATTTCCTTAAGGCTATCAAAACCTAAGGTCTTCACTCGAAACTCCTGCAAAATCAAACATTTTCTGCTGAATGGATCAACAACCTTGTTAGCATTTCCAAAAATGTGCTTTATAAAAAAATTAAAGTTCTGCATGAACTCAACCCATTTCGCATGTTTCTGGTTCAGTTTCTCCTATCTGGTTATAAATTGTAAGGCATGGTTGTTGCTATACAAAAAGAACTCTTTTGGAACTAGGTAGTGCCTCCATTTCTTCAACGCTTGTATTACTGCATAAAACTCTTTATCATATGTGGAATAATTGTTCTTGGCCTCATTCAGTTTCTCACTGAAGTATGCACTGGTCTTTTGTCTTGACTTAAGACTGCTCTAAACGCGAATCCACTTGTGTCACATCTCACTTGAAATGTTTTACTGAAATCTGGCAGAACTAGAACTATCTGTTCAATTATCTTCTCTTTCAACAACTTGAAACTTTTCTCCGCTTCCTTTGTCCAATGAAAATATTTATGTCTTTTCTTGACTGTATCCATCATTGATGCACAAATTCCACTAAAATTGCAGATGAACTTCCTGTAAATACTGGCTAGTCCATGGAATCTTCTGACTTCAAATATATTCCTTGGTGACGACCATTCTTTGATTGCTTTTACCTTCTCCAGATCCATCTTCAACTCATTCAAAGAGATCACAAAACCTAAATAAATAATCTCCATCTTCATGAAATATGACTTCTTCAGATTTATCAACAACTTCTCTTGCTGCAACCTCCTCATCACTAGATTTAAATGTCTCAAATGCTCCTCCTCAATCTTACTGAAGATTAATATATCATCAAGATACACAATTACAAACTTTCCAATGAAATCTTTCAAGACTTCGTTCATCAATATCATGAAAGTACTTGACGCATTCGTCAAACCAAATGGCATGACAAGCCATTCATACAACCCTTCATTCGTCTTGAATGCTGTCTTCCATTCATCACCTTCTCTCATTCTAATATGATGATATCCGCTTTTGAAATCATTTTTTGAATTTTTTTTTGCCCCACTTAAGCAATCCATCAAGTCATCCATACTGGGTAAAGGAAATCTATACATGATGGTGATTTTGCTTATATCCCTCAAGTCTATACACATTCTCCATCCACCATATTTCTTTGGACTTAACACTGTAGGTACAACACATGGACTCAATCTTTCTCTAATCAACCCTTTGTCCATCAAATCCTGGACTTGCTTCTTAACCTCTTCATTCTCCTGCGATGTCAATTTGTACACTGCTTTGTTTGGTAAAATCTCTCCTAGTATAAGGTCAATGTGATGGCTTATACTTCTTATGGGTGACAACGAACAAGGTAAGTCGTCCACCACTATATCAATGAAATTTTTCAGCAGTTCCTGAATTTCCTTAGGTAGATCACTTATTGAAGTACTGGTCAAGATGACTCTAGGTTTTCTAACCACAACAAACTGCATTTCTTGATCTTTCTTGATTAATCAAGAAGTTTCTTCCCACTCATGAGAATTATAGTATTGCTTGTTTCTTCTTTCACCTTCTTGTCTTCAATTGGAAGCAACATATGCGTCCTACCATTCTTTTTCAAGGTACAAGTGTTCTTTCTTCCATCATGAATAACATTTCTGTCATATTGCCAAGGCCTTCCCAACAAAAGATGACAGACATCCATGGGAATAACATCACATAAAATCTCATCTATATAACCCCTTTCTTAAATTCAGCTAAAAACTGTTTAGTGACTATTACCTGATGTACTTTTTGCAACCACAAAACTTTATATGGGCTTGGATGTGAAACTGTCTCCAATTCCAGCTTCTCCACCATTTTTGTGGATACTAATTTATCCGTGCTTCCACTGTCAACTATCACCTTGCATACCCTATTCTTTGTTTTGCAAGTAGTTCTAAACAAACTGTTCCTCTGGAATAGATTCTCCATCTCTTTCTCTAGTTTCAAGAGATTTTTTCTCATGATCAAGGATCTTCCATCTTCTGCATCTTCTACCTCAACATTTCGCCTTTGCACTTATGAAATGTGAGCTTTGCCTCCTCCATCCCTTTTTCTATCAGGACATTCCCAAGATTTGTGTCCTATCTTTCCACAAACAAAACACTTTACTTCACCTCCTCTGCCTCTTTCTCTTCCTCTTTCGCGAGGAAAAGTGTTCCTGTTGGCATATTGTCTTCCTTGTGAACCTCCTCCTCTTTCTAGGTGATTATGAGGTTTCTTCTCTTCATCCTTGGGATTTTGTACTCTATCCTGGGCAACTACTTTACCTCTGCTATGAATTCTACCTCTGCCCCTTTGACCTTGCTTTTGGGCCAATTTCTCTTCTGATTTCAGAGAGACCTGATAAATGTCTTCTACAGTTCTGATTGCCACCATGCTCATTTCATCTCGAGTCTCATATCTCAAGCCATTCATATATCTGGTGACCTTTTCATCATCACTCTCACGATGACCAACTCTTATGTTAAGTCTGTAAAACTCCTTAGTGTATTCCTTCACTGTCATCCCTTTCTGTCTCAAATTATGCATTCTTGGAAACAAATTGATTTGGTAATATCTAGGTATTAATTTGGCTTTCATCTTTGCTACCATTATATCCAAGATCTTAATTTATTGGTTGCCTTTGCAACGCCTGTTAGCCTGCAAATCATCCCACCACAGTGCTACATGTCCTTTCAGTCTAGTGACATCGTTCTTAACTTTCTTATCTTCTTTGATATCCTCATAGTCGAAGTATTTATCTAGAGCTCTAAACTAATCTAGTAGCTCCTCAACGTCCAAGTTGCCTTCATACATCGGTATGCCCAACTTTGCTCTGGCACCTATCCTTGCAACAACTTTAAATCGACATTCCTCTGCAGCATCTTTGGCTACATCTTCTTCTACTCCTTCTTCATTCTCGCTTTCAGCTTCACTAATATCTCTAGTATCAAGTGTCCATCTCTATGCTGTCTCCATAAAATATAATCGAGCATGAAGTTCTCTCATTTCCCTCTCCACGGTTGGATCGAGTAAAGTTATTTCTGGACATCTCCTTGGCAACATTGTTTCAATCTCTCCACACAAAATTCAAATCACAACTGTGCTCTATCTTCCCTCACTTACAGAAAACAATAGTTGTTATCTCTGATACCACCTGACACAGTGCCCTTACCTCGGTAGGGTCTGATGACCTTCCGGTCTATGGATATTCCTCTATTCCTAAGCTGAAGCAGCTCTCCAGGTCCTTGATGGAACCTCAAAGAAAATAAATCCATAGGTCTCCTTTTACGAATCCCGCTTGTGCGAGCAAGAACTAGGCACGAGCTCTACCCACGCGACCACCAACAATGACCATGATCCTAAACAAAGGTTCTTCACATTTTGTGATTTTGGGACTTTCGTTTCGAGTCACCTCGACACCTCCGATTCCCGAAACCCCAAAATAGGGCTAATGGTCCCTAGATCCTCGCTTATTCTTCTACCATATGACCTCCATTCAAACCCTGGGGTCCATCTCTGAGCGCGTCGGGATTTTGCGTATCGGGAACTCGCGATGTAGCTTTTCTCCCTTTTCCTGATACCTGAACTCATGAATTTCTTACCTCAGATCAATGGTCTCGATTCCCCCACGATCCGATGGTCCAGATCATGTCGAGATTTCACGATTCGCGACCCTCGAGTTACAACTTCCTCCATAGTCCCGAATTCTAAAATGCCGATATTCAAAGCACCAGATAAAAAACTCTCGCCCCTTCAGATTTGATGACTTCTTTCTCTCCTGAGCTTGCGAGTATTGAAAGGCTCTCACCCTTATCCTTCCCACAGATCTACTAGATCCAATGGTCCATGGAAATCGACGTTCCTCCCTTAAGGAATTTCCACCGTCCATTCAGGTTCTCAATGACTCCTCGTCAAATGACTAGACATCGACCTTCCTGAGCTTGATTCCATGAGGTGACTTCAAACCTTGTCTTTCCTCTGAACTTCTCCAAGTATCTATCCTTCCTGATCTTGGATTCTCGCTGCAAACTCTTAGATTCTAAGGAATCCTGCGGGAACTCCTTGTGGCTTCACAATAACCTCTGGTTATTCGTCAACTCCAACTTTGCACACTCCTTGCGACAAAATTCTTCAACCGCTCACTTGGGTTGGAAAAGTCTAAGACTCTCTTCAGCCTGCACACACCTTTCATGACTCGGTGCTCTACCTGCACTTCTAGTGGTATAAGTTAACATTATCTCTCCTAAGTTTTCTGAGATAAAAATTAGAATCTTGTCGACGCACTCCTTGCGGACTTTCACTGCATTCCTTGCAGGAATTCTCAGGAAGAGAAACAATTGAAACTCATACTCTTCTCACAGACTTCATACATTCAACATGAAATCACACATATATGGAATTGAAACAAATGCATAACAAAGAATATGAGCAAGCTGTAAACATACCATTCAATATATACACACAACATTGATAATACACCATGAAATTGAATCAAAGCATTCTTATATTAATTCAAGTGCTTCTATACATGGTTCAATAGCAATAGATACCTACTCATACAAATTCTACAATCTCTGTTCTTCTCTACTCTCCTATGCTCTCTTGCTCTCCTCCTCATACAATGAGAATGTTAATACAATGCCTCTACGAGGGAGTCTTCTTGAGTTTTTCCCTCCTACAACCTTAAGATATCTTATCGAATTAAATATTACTACCTACTTTACATTTATTAGAATAAATGCCTACAACCGACATATGAGAGAAAACACTCAAGATCTGCCTTACAATCCTAAGACATTAAATTAAAATATATCTTTTCAGATATTACGTTAATGTGCCATCCTTTGGAATTCAAAATATCTTCAAAATGCCCGCTGGTGTATATCCAACTGTCCTCCACTCACGCTTACTGGTGATGCTCCTGCATCAATTTTGCAGCCCGCGACGACTTCCTTGATGTGGTTTTTGAGAAGGAAAATCCAGTCACTTTTCTCATGGATAGAGACTCTTTTATCCTTATTTTGGAACATGAACACATGTTGTTAGTGGATCAGTGGGGTGACCAAAATAATGTGTAACATAATTCCCCCCAAAGTATGAAGCTGGAACTCGTGACAACTGAAATACTTTGTAGAATGTGTGTGTCGAACAAGGAGCACATCGATCGGGAACTTGAAAACAACCAAGCATCAACATAATAATATACCACTGTCCAAGGTAGGCATTCCCATACTCAGATTACAAAATGTCAAGTGATTCATGGCCACTAAATGTACACTTTGGATCCATGTCATTATGAATCAGCATAGCCACTAGGAATACACTGTGGATCTATGCTCTAAAAGAATTTAAAATTCGGACATAGCCACGAGACATACATAGTGGATCTATGTATCAGTTCTAATTCATGAATACTTCGTCACAACTTGGATTAGAATGATGAGATCCAAGGTCTTCATTTCCATCATCCTTAAGTACGAATATAACCATGTGATTACAGGTGTCGAAGTCGAACATTGTAGAAACCACTTGATTACTGGTCAATGATGAAAACCATTAATGAGTGCGAGGGAAATCACCATTAATGTCAATGACCCCCAAGGTACCCTAGTACAATCCAACTAATGCGAATAAATGAGCTGAAGTCGAACACTCGATGAAATCTCCCAATCAGGGGTCAATGATGTGAACCTACTATTGAGAGCAAAGAAACCTGCCATTGAGGCATGCATGCTCTAAGGTACTAAATGATTTCTAAGTCTTTTTCTCAGATAATGTGTTGAATTCGACAGAAAAAGACTCATCACAGGAGGGCCTTGATGTATCCCACATCAATGACACAAAATAAGTAACATATTTGAAGTAGAGTAGAGCATGAAGTGATTCAGAACTAACTCAGGGAAGGCCGACATGGTAGAGAATTTATAACTGCAGATGGCTGACTCAATGGAGGGCTTGTTTCAGTTGAACTTATCTTGAACATATGAACGGCATGACAATGGTATTGGAAACATCGACTCAAGGAGGACCCAACATATGAACTTGTGGATGGTCAAAACGAGAGACAAATGGATTTCCCAACCCAGACACAATGATGAAAGGAGTGCCATGTTCAAGAGCATCTATTACTGCCACTAACACAGATACAGAGACACATTTCTTTCCCAAATTCCCCCCCACCATTTATGGCGAGTACCTCTTTATTTTTACACAATCTTGAGGATGATAACATGTGCTTGTTGATGTAATCTCATCCTTCGAATGAGTCCCTCAAAATATGTTTAACGAACCCTAAGAAGGAGTGGTTCGGTCCCGTATTGGTCTTTCAATGTTTGTTTAATGAGTCCAAGGAAAGAAAACTCAGGGGTTTTTCAATTTTAGAGAGTCTGAAAAACTCTTAAAGAAAACTCCAAAAGGTCCCTTGTTGTAATCTAATCTGACGAGACTGAAAAAGTGATAACCAATCGCTCATCAGATGTTTTCTTCTAACACTTTTATGAGCGTGAAAAGAAGAATATCGCTCTGCTATATTTTCATGTTTAGAGAGTCTGAAAAGAGCTTAAAGGGAACTCCAGAGGGTTTCCTTTTTCGTATAACCTTTATGAGTCCAAAAAAGTGATAAAAGTATACCTGGTCACATTCTCATTGATTCACGAGCACGAGAAAGAACGAAGACTAAGCTCGGGGTTTTTCCTGAAAAACCCTAAAAGGATCTGTACATGTGACAAATGTATAAAAAACAAACCAAAAAGTGGACCCTTGTTCCAACGTTTCACCTCTAGACCTTGTCAATATGTGAAAATCAACCACTTGTAAAGTTGTTAGGACTTTAGGGTTTAGATGAAGTATAAAAAATAATATAATATGCAAATGAAAAAGTAATAAAACTCAATAAAATAGGTAAAAACCCATATTTCACTATTTCATTTGTAACTTCATCCAAACATTGCTCCAAACCCTCTTTTTACCTCGATTTTCAACTGCGGATTGTGGATTGCACGACTGATCATTCGACGAATCATCTCTACAGAAAAGTTAATCTTCATTTCCTTCATCTTTCCATGGATTAAATTTTGATTTTCATTGGTTAAAAATAAACTTTTGGGTTGAATTTTTGGGTGTAACTGTGTGCGGAGGTCGTCGCAGGCGCCCTATATCAGGGCCTGCGACGATCTAAGATCACTGCAGGTGGCCCTATAGCCAGCCTGCAACGACGCTACACTGCACAAATGCACATGCCTGTGTCGTCCACAACCCAAAAGTTTTTAAAGATGAATCTACCATGAAAAATCCTCCAGGAAAGAAAATTATGATGCTAATCTTTTTTTATGGTTCCTTCGAAAGTTTTCCATAGAAAAAATGTTGGAATGATGCGAGAGAGAGAATGAAGAGGAAGACTACTTCGTTGGGAATGACCTGGGAATAGTAATGGCCCTCTGACAATGTGGGTTGTTGAAATTCTTCAAGATTTAGGGTATGAGGGCCCAACTGAGACTCCTTGAGTACCTAGGTCATATGTGGAATGTGGATGAAAAAGCATTTCACGTGGGTGCCCATACACTCACTATAGATATCGAGGATATCTACTTCTCAATAGGACTATCCTACTGTGGATCCCGAGTGACACTTACAGGTAGTAGGGGTGGTGGTGAACCTATGAACCACTACATTAGTGAGCATTGTGTGCCTGGTACCCAGAAACATAGTGGTGAAGTCACTATCAGGGATGTCTGATACTTGCCTCTGCGGACCATCCTCTATACTATCACGCGCATGGCAGGGAGTGCAACTCCCCACATGGATATTCAGAGCTATTTTCAGTATGCCTTGGAGTGTATGGAGCCCCAAGTCTTCAACTGGTGTGAAGGGGTTCTTAAAATTACGAAAACACAACTTACCGAGTGCATAAGTGGTGGGTTGAAACAATTTAGATACATGTCAATTTTGGTATCCTTCTTCCTAGAGAGGGTCCCAGTATTATGCTTGCAGTTAGAGTGGGGTATACCTGCCCCACATGATTCGAGGATGAAGAGGTGGGTATACCTCATGGCCAGACATGCAACTGGTCCCATCGTTAAGTATAACGATGTCTTCTTTGAGTGGCTGAGGACTCAAATTCTCATGGTAGATGATTATGCATATGCTAGATTAGATTTCTGTGGAGATCCAGACCTGGATCTTCCCGAGGGTTCCCAATGGGGGGACATAGGTAAGAAAGGATATTTCATTTATATAATTTTTTTTTGTTTTTTTTAATGATATAATATGTTTTTTGTGTTTTATAAGTCTAAAGACTAATCAAAATATCTCCAAAAATGAAGATGTGGGACCTTATCGTCCACCAAGATCATCCCCTATACAGATACAAGGGGAAAGAGGTGGCGTAGCGGGAGTGGCAGTTACCGATCTCGAAGCCATAGAGAAAAACCTGGAGGGGCTTACTATGAACGTCCTAGATGCCTATATCGATGACATTCCGAGGCATTACCAACGCCACACAGTGGGCGTGTTTTCATCCATCAGTTGACTGCTGCGTAGAGTAGCACGAACAATCGCATGTTATAGTGAGCAATATCCATGATGCTAGTTTTATATGAAGCCATTTGCTTCACATTTTTGACATTTTGGTCTTCAAACAAAAACACTTTTTGTAAACTTTAATCGTTATTAATATAAGGCTTCTACCGGCTTACTTGCTTTATGTACAAAGTGTGATTGTATTTTTTATAAGTGTCTCAAATGTCTGTCTAACACATAATTAGCTAATGCATCTATTAATGTATTTAGACATCTAGGAATGTGTTGATATTCAATGTAATCAAAATAACATTCCAAGAGGCGAATTCGTAAATACACCCTTAACAAAGTAGGAATTCAGATAGAATAAACGTTACTCAACTGTATTACTACCAACTATGAATCGATTCATACAATGAGATGATGAATTCCAAGTGAAACAACGTCAATTACAACTCGATATCTGCACTGTATTCCGTGATATTGTTAGTTGCACGACCAAGGAAAACACCATGTAGACTGATTAACTCATCTGTAGGTGCATAGATTGCCCAAACATCAGACGCTAAGTTTTAAGTACTGTGACTAGATCCATAAATGAAGCCAATGTAGGGTAGTGAAGAAAATGACATCTGGAAACCAAGCACAATTCAAGGCAAGCAACCGTAAGGAAGAAACCAAAAACAAAGAAGCACACAAGAGTATGATACATAAAAATACACAACACTCATGCAAAAATGACTCAAGCATAATACTTCTTCAAGTAAATCCCATTTTTTGGTTCACTCAAAGGAATTCCATCATAATCCACTAGTTCATAGGCCCATTTATCCAATACTCATCTTACAATATAAGGACCCTGCCACATAGGTTCGAATTTACCGCCCCCTAGAAAATCATGATCTTGCTCATACATAAGAACTAGATCACCTTCAGAAAAGATACACGGTTTGACATGCTTGTCATATGATCTTTGACACGGTTTTTCTGAGTTTCAATAACTAAGGCCGCATCATGACAGGTTTCGTCTAATTTCATCAGATACAAAATATGTTCCTCCTCAACTGAGGTGTTAGGGAGAAGTTCCACAGCTAGTTTCAACAATGGAATCTCACATTCAGTCGAAAATATTGCTTTGATACCATACACTAACTGGAAATGTGTGAACCCCATGGCAGACTTAACGGATATACGATATGCCCACAATGCTGAGAACAACATCATGTACCAATTCGACTTATGAATTCCTACCATCCGCTAAAGAACAATAGTTAAGACTTTGTTGATTTCTTCAACCTAGCCATTGGCCTGCGGATAGTAAGGTGTTGAGTGTTCATGGTGAAGACCCAACTTCTCAGTGAGTTCGAACATCATAAAATTCTGAAAATGACTACCATGATCAATAAAAATAGCTTAAGGGACACTAAACATAGTAATGATATGATTGAATATGATTTAAGGCTGCAGTTCTCCCAGTGTTATCAAATGTAGGCATCGCCTCGACCCACTTAGTTAAATAATCCATAGCTATAATGATGTATCCATGCCCCCCGACCGAGTGAGGGTTACATGTCATGAAGTCAATGCCCCATTTGGTGAATGGACCGACATAAACTATAGGGTGAAGAGGAGCAGGATGATATCAGATCTTGTTATTATAGGTTTGACAAGCATGGCATTTCTGGATAGCAGTAATGCAATCCTTAAACAACGAAGGCCAAAAATAACCAACTCGTAATATATTTTGGGCAGTGGCATACCCAGACATATGACCGCCACTTGCTCCATTGTGACAATCATTCAAAGCTTTCTCATCTTCATCGTAAGTGAGACATCATCGAAAAATGGAATCAATACCACGACGGTAAAGAGTATCCCCAAGCATAATGCATTGATGAGATTGATATTGGATACGATGACGATCTGTACTAAAAAGGCTAGGTGATAAATTTTGAGTATGGAGATAGATGATGATATCTCCGTACCATAAGTCATCAAAACTGATCAAAAAGAGGGATTTTCTAGGTAAGGAATCCTCTGCCACAATTTCTGTCTTAGTAGAGGGAAGGTCACAAATAAAATCAACAAAAACCAAGGATTTCTTCAACTTGGAATGCTAAAACTCCAAGTCAAACTCCTAGAGAATAACTATCCATTTGGAGTAATTGCCCCCAACAATTGTCATGTGAGGATGTGTTACATGGGGTTGCAATCGAAAATAATAGTGGTTTTGCACAATAGGATGTAGTGACGAAAACGTTGAACAACTTGAACAACTGCCAAGGCTAGTTTCTCCACATGTAGGTGTTTGGTCTCGATAGTTGTGAGACTTCAACTCAAATAATATACAACATGCTCATCATGTGAATCATCCTCTTAGACTAAAACAATAGAAATGGTAGAGTCCGAAGAAACTAAGTAGAGGAAATAGTCTCGACTATAATCCGGAGGAAACAATAGGGGTCAGGTTAAGAAGAGTTTCAAAGATTCAATGGCTTTTTTTGCAGTGTCATCCCACACGAAATCGTAACCTTTCTTCAAGAATCGAGTAAATCCTTTCGTTAATTCAACATAATTTGGAATGAATCGATGTAAAAAGTTTTCCTTCCCTTGCAAACTTTGGAGCTGGCGAAGTGTGGAAGGAGGAGGTATATTAAGAATGGCCTCAACCTTCAAGGGGTCTACCCTAATCCAATGTATCGACACGATAAAACCGAGAAGTCGTCTGAACTCCACAAAAAAAAAAAAATTGTGAGGATTCAAACGTATACGACAATAGCGAAAACATATGAGAATGGTTCGTAGATACACCGAGTGATCTTGGCGACGTATAGAATGTGCCGGTAGATCGTCTAAATAGGGTTGCACAATGTGATTAATATCGTGAAAAGCGTAAGAAAGAGCACGCTGAAAATTCGCTCCAACGTTTTTCAAACCAAAAGGTAGTTTCCAATAGGCAAAGGTTCTCCAAGGACAAATAAAAGCATTCTTATGTTGATCTGTGGGTAATATATTGATTTGATTATAATCGGAGAAACCATCCATCAAAGAAAATATTTCACTTCTGGCACAGTCGTCAACAATCTGGTCAAGAAAGGGGGTAGGTTAATTGTCCTTAGGACAAGCCTTGCTTATATCCTTATAATTAACGCAAACATAGATCCTGCCTTGTTTCTTTGTAACGAGAACAAGATTGAACACCCAATCTGTCAAAGCCACAGGATAGATAGAACCGCCTTTAAGAAGTTTTTCAAATTCAAGCTTAATCACAATAGCCTTGTGTGGGTGCACTGGGAGAAGTATTTTCTAGACGGTTTTAGCATCCGGGTATGTCTTCATTTCATGCACAACGATATCGGGATCAATACCAGACATCTCTTCATTACTCTAGGTAAAAACGTCACAAAATTCTTGGAAAAGGTATTTATAAGTACAAACTTCATCAACAGAACATGAAGCACCAATATGTACATTTTCCACAACTCCGGGCTTGATCAAAATTTCAAGAGGGATGGTAAGGGAAATATTATTCAAATTCCCTTCGTACAAAACATCATGTGTAGGTTCAGGAACATAGGAAATAACAATGACAGTAGACAATGTCGAAATCTGTTGATAGCTCTCTAAGGTATTGGGTTCCAAAAAGAGGATAGAATGATGATGCCCATCATCCCACGGGGTTTCTTCCATAGACATGACTGTCATGATCATCGAGTTAGTAGGAAAGATCACATGAAATGGATTGGGAGACATATCATGGAGAGAAGGAAGTGCAAAGGTTGCTGATTGAATAACTTGATAAGATAGTTCTACTGGACTTAAAGGCATGCTGTTGCCATAACGAGAGCAAACACTAGGGTTAGGTACTATCCATGGGTCATCAGATGTAGGGGTTTCACTAAACAAATTCAATATCATATTGATTGAGGTGAAAAAAGGAGAAGGAATATTGGGTGGAGGAATGGGGAAAGTACCCATCAACGTGGAATATTTAAGAAGAGCCACACCAACATTCTCATATCCATGAGGTGTTTTTGAAATAAATGGGACGTTTCTAGTACGCGAATCAGAGTTAAAGAAGGCCAGTTGATCGACAATAACGACCTTTCCTTGGTGCGGGAAACATAACACACAGAAAAAAGTAGAAACAACTATGTGCATGGAGTCAATCCAGCTATGTCCAAGTAGGAGGTTATAATAAAGAGGTGCATCAAAGACCTCAACCTTGACATTAATCGATTTACCTTCTAACGTAATAGATAACGAAGGAAGAACACAATAAGGTTTGAATCCTATACCATTAAAATCTTTAAGTGTATTGTGGGACTTGGTCAGGGTAGGAGAGCCAATGGATTTCCAAAAAGTAACAGACATAATGGATTTCCTTCGTCGATAACGGTTCGACAAATATTCTTGTTTTCCACAACAACTTGGATTTGAAACGCTAACTGAGGAGGGAGCCTTGGAATATGATCTTCCAAATCAAAGATTATGAAATTAGTATCTGTAGGATCAATTCCACCAATGGCCTTCAACAATGCCTTCTGTTGACTAGGACAACTTTGAACAACTTCGAGAGCCGACATCGCAAAGGGTGCTTGTGCCAGATCTTCTACAATGCTGTAGTTCTGGGCATCACGTGCATGAGGATTAAAGGATAAATTCTGAACAACACCCTTGGGAGGAGGGTGAAGGAATGTATCTAGGCCCGGTCGTTCGAGATGAAGAGGACTGTTTGGAGGTGAAGTTGGTGGAGGAGGTTGAACCAACATAGGTGGTGTATCATCCACTATTTCCTTCGAAGAGGAATAATATTTGGTTCGAGTTGCGATTGCAACATCGTTATTCTTAGAGTCACCAGTACACATAAACACATAAGACGTGGTAGAGGGAGAGGGTTGATCATGAATGACCAATTGGGCTTGCTGCTGAGAAGGTAAAGGTTGTGACAAAATGACAAGGGTAGAGTATGTACTAGTTCCTTGCAAGAACTTAGTAACTTTGGCACATCGTGGACAATATTTCATGTAGTGATCGTCACCACAGATAAGGCAAGGATAACGAGGCTTGTGTTTTTCCTTATCATCAACATGGTGGGATTTTGTTTTTCTAGATTGTGTATTATTATTTTTATCTTCCTTATTCCTACCCTTCCCTTTATTTTTATTTTGATTTTTACCAGTAGGGGATGATTGAACTGAATTAACATCAGATGTTTTACCGAGGGAAAGAGTTAGAGTAGTAGTATTATGTACAGTACGAGTAGTAGATTTGGGATTGGTGTGACTGGCTTGTTTAGACTGAGACTCAGCGTGGAAGGTGCCAATCACGCCATCAACAGCGTGGGAAGATACTGGAGGTGTTGGGGTAGGATTCATAGATGGACAAGGATAATCAGGGATTAAGTCATTCAGAGTGCCCGTTTGTGAATAAACAAGATCTAAGTACTGAGCACAACTAATTGCGTGCTCTTAAGTGAAAACTCCACCCATGGAAACATCAAGGGATATGGGACCAATAAGTGATTTAGTAAACCACTCGGCCAACAAATGGTCAGGAAGGGGATCTTTGATTAAGCATGTTCATCTCCTCCATTCATGAATATGATCAGAAATGTGAGTGGAAGAGGATTGTTTAAAAGAACTCAAAATTTCAATTCCTATCTCGTAACGTATGGGCAATTGGTAATGCATTAAAAAGGCCATGGCAAGAGTGTTTAAGTTAGTAAAGAAACCTCGTGGTAACTCGATGTACCATTTGGTCGTCGAACCCATAAAAGTTCGTTGGAAAAGATGAAATCTTATAGAGTCATCCATCAACGAGTTAGATGAACACCAAAGATGGAATGTCATAACATGGTTATTTAGGTCTTCTCCAAGTTGTCCATCAAACTTAGGGATATCAGATGACAATATGGCCGGTATGATGGGCCAATAAGGAGAACGAAAAATAGGATCATTCAAAATCCTAGATAAGTCTGGTAAATCCAAAGTAGCAAGAAAAGACAACTGTCGATTCACGTGAGGAAAATGGTAGTTTTTAGGAGGTAATCCCATCGGTATACCAGTAGAACCATAAGCAGTCTACAAATAGTTTGGTCCCAACAAATTCAGTTGTGGAGGGTTTGGAGCCGCATAGCCAACAAAATTTGGTTGATTAAGGAAACTCCCTTGGAAAGGAGCATTGGACTGCAAATTTGGACCCCAAGCAAGATTCATAGAACCCATATACGGTTGGCCGAGGTTAGGGGGTAAAAAAGCATTAACTTGAGGATTCCCCTCCTAGATGGTTGTTGAGCCCCTTGGAAAGGAATATTCCAAGGTTGAGATTGTACCTAGGTATAATTTGGCCATAAAATGGATTACGGCCTCCATCTTGAGATTTCCCCCAATGTGAAGTTTCCCCCCAACTTGAGGTTTCCTCCCAGGTTGAGGTTGACCTCCAACATGAATCTGAAAACCATAAGTGATAAGGTGACTGGTGCCTCCAATCAAGCTCCAACTTGATTGGAGCTACTAGGACCAGGACGATTAGCTCCTCCAGGCGAGGGTGGAGGAGGAATGTACAACCCTCCAGAGAGAACCTGGGCAGGTGTAGGAACAAAACCAGAAGCAACATTGTACCCAGGTGGAACAAAAATATTTGATCCTCTGGTCAGATTTTGGGCGGGTTTAACAATGGAAGTATTCAAAGCGTTATACCCAGGAGGAAGTAAAGGAATCGATATATATGGGAGCAGTGTTCCAATAGGCGCTTGGGTGATCGCCGTATTCCCAGTGGAAAAAGGCATAGCTTGTGAAGCCATGGTAGAGCTGGCGAATTGGAAAGGATGGAAGAGTGAGAACCAACCAACAATTGGTATGCAACTGTGACAAAATTACTGGTCGTGTCAATAAAGTGATCTAAAGGTATTGTGTAAGTAGTATACGTCACAGGCATTTGTGATGCCATAGGTTGGTGAGAAGTCGTTCCTAGGTTGTCAAAAATATCGTGTCCTAAATAATGGAGAGGGACAGAGCTAGGATTTAAAATTCCAACAGTATGAACTGGGGTTATAAACGACTCACTTTGAAAAAGGGGATCGTCTACACCAGACTCTGCATTAGGTCCAGTAGGTACTTCAATATGTTCATCAACAACAATATCTCCTGATGAATTAATTTGGAGCAAGTCCGGGTCTCGTACCACACTCAATAACGAGCTTACAGGAAGTATGAATGCTTCCAAAGAGTTACAAATTCTGAATTCCTCTAAAGAGTTCATACTCCCAATTTCAGAGGACACTTCATTATTGAATGCTCCTTGAAGAGAGCCTTCTGGTGAGTTGGGAAGAAAAGGGATGTAATCTTCCAGATTTTTTGGAGGTAGCCCTTGTATCCTATGTGAACGATGAAGGCCTATGTTGGCCGCACCAAATAAAGAACAGAAAAAATCTATGGCCAACTAGAGAAACAAACAACACTCACTAATAAAATCTAGAAATCAAACCAAGCAAACAAACCTTCTTATTTCGAAGTCACTAGTTGGTGATGAAATCCAATGTCGCGAAATCAAGACAAGAAGGGGTTGGGTAAGTGGGTGGAAAATTTATGTTGACGACCTGCTTAACAAACTTACGCCTTGGTGCAAGCTCCCACACATAATCGTGGGTATACCCTCCAAGGATCCCGAGTGAGTTTGGCCAACATCGATTCTAGGTATCGTGAAGACTTTCCCCTCCATAGTCACCTAGTGTAAAGACCTTAAAGAGATAGGCCACTAAGGTTACCAATTACTCCAATGATGCCTGGGGAAACAATTGACAATTCGATCCACGCGGAAAGGCAAGGTATCTAAGCCCGAAATCAACTCGAAAGGCTCCCACACATAATAGTGGGTATACCTTCAAGTGACCCCCATTAATACACACAATATCTACACCAAGACCAACAAAGCAAGGTGAGTAAATCTGCCAGTCTTAATGCGACCTCAGGTTTGACTCTTGTGTGAGAAGGGCTTCCCAGGACAAAATGTAGCAAATGGATTTGACACTCTCCCTATCACAAGATACTATTGTGTGTTTTAATGCTTTGGAGAGGGTGCCTTTCAACCTATTCCAAAGCGCTATCCTAGCTAATGTTGGTTTAAAGAATTTCTAGAAAATAAAAGTTACTAGCAAATTTTAATATTACACTGTGTTTTAAGAGGTTGTTGTTTACTAAAAAAGGATATGGAGATGAAATTGATGAGATGTATGACCTTGATCCAATAAAATGCAATAAGAGATGAATGTGAAATATTTCAATTCAATGAACTCTAATTACAGAAGGGAGAAGGTATTTTTCTTTGAAATACAGAAGCTACGAAACACAATTTCCAAATTGAATGAACAAATTCCAAATACTCAAAAGTTATGAAAATTTCCAATTTTCTCTCATAAATATTTGAATGCAACAATTTTCTTAAAGATTGCTAAAAAGAAAATGATTTTCAGTTCTTCCTTTCTCAATTCAGATCAGAGATGCAAGACAGGGAAGAAAATGCAATCCAAGAAAATCAATACACTCACAACCTTGTTCCCAAATCAAAACTCACTATATAGATAAAAAAAATGATAAGAAAACTCTTTGTCAAACACAAACAAAACCATTCCTCAATCTATAAACAATTTGGAAAGTGAAGATAATCCAAAACTTCAAACAAATTAAGGTATCTTTGTCAAGCAAGCACTCGGGACTGAGATCCAAAGATTATATCCTTGTGACAAAAATCAAAAGAAAAAAACTTGCAAAATCACAAAGAAAAACTTTCAATCACTAAAAATCAATCAAAGGAAATATTTAAACTCACAAATCATTCAAACACTGGCGTCAGAATCTCATCCTAGGCAATTGAGGCAAAACTAGGTGAAAAAATAAAAGATGGCTTTTCCCAACAAAATCTACAGGAATTGTCCCAGGCTGCCTATGGGGCACAATGCGACGATATAGGATTGTCATAGGCTGCTAAGAGGGTACAATGTGATGTCAGAGGGTCGTCATAGGCTAGATATATAACACAATGTGATGATCTCTGTAACCAAGGCAAAAAATGGGAAAAAGACAAAAAATTCAAGTGAACTTGCAGACCGAGGGAGTCCAGATGGATCACCCAAAGAATCAGAAAATGAATTTACCCAAAGGAAGGTGGTCTAAAGGAAAGTAAGAGACAAAAAAACAAAAAAAAATCATATCCCCAGTATGGTCGCCAATTTTTTTGTTGAACTAATCGGTAAGTGCGGACACAAACATATCTCCCTAGTACCGCCTGGAACTAGAACAAAACATAACAGAGTATGAACCTTTCCCTAGCCTTTAACTATTGAATTTAATAGATAAAAAGAGATGGAAAACATACAATTTAAATGCCATTTCCTCTTTTCATCGCCATCCTCGCTCCATTCCAATACTCTTGCAATATTTACCCTGCAAAGGAACACAAGCCAACCAAAGTGAAAGCAATAAAGTATTCTCAATAAAAACCTATGTATGTGATCAAGGAATCATTCAATAAAACAAGAATGGTTTTATGGGAAAGAGACATATAACTGTATCATATTCAATAGAAAGTGGAGAGTACAACCAAAGCCTTGATGTTGCAAGGTCCCCTTTCAATGACCCTTTGCTCTAACACACACACCTTTGCTCCAAATCTCTTGAATGAAGAAGATCCACCATGTAGCTTGTAGAACTAAAGCAAAGCTCCCAAGAATGATCTGAGGCAAAGTTTCTCCATAAAAATATTAGCCTATTAAACCTTTGCCTTTTCCATAAGAGATCCCTCCTTATATAGGATGAAGAAGGGATGGATGAGGAGATTAGGATGATTCCACCAAATCGGAAAAGTGAGTAATATCCAAACCGTTCAGAGACCACCTCATCTTCTAGAAGATCCCCTTTTAGAACTTTCGTGAATCTTCAAATTTTCCTTAGCTTTTGGCATCATTGCACCCTAACTATAGTGCATCTTGCAGAGATGTCACAGTCCAACTCTAGAGCAAGATGCGAGGATCAGGTATCTTCGCACCCTATGTATTTTGCAGCCCACGATGACCTTCCTTGATGTGGTTTTTGAGAAGGAAAATCCTTCCTTGATGTGTGTTGTAATTCTGTGTGCAAAGAATTACAACACACGACACAAATATCTTTGGAGGAGGCTCGCATGCATGAGGAAATCCATAACACAACCCAAATATCGATAGATGAAGCACATAGACAGACTACGCTGTGACTTGCAGAGAAAAAGGCTTATGAAGAACAACGCTAGGTGGATTTGCAATGCACAATGTGCGTATAAGCCTTACAAAACTTAGGTCGCATGGAAGAAGTTAAAGATCAAGTCAATACCTTCTTACATTACTGTTTTCACTTGCTTAAATATCCAAAAGTTGTAATTAAGTTGACACAGATGTTAACTGCTTGCATGAAAGAACAAGGAAAGAAGACCACCATATCAACTCCGTTGCTAAAAAGGGATGTCTTCCAGGTTAGCAAGAAAAAGCGCATTGGCCGAGATTTCAAGATGACAATATAGCTTGGTGGGTATGACATGGATGGATTCATGTGGGATCTAGGATCCGATGTGAACATTTTACCCAATAATTCTTGGAAAGTGATGTGTAAGCCTAAGTTGGTCTAGTCGTCCATCCAACTCCAGTTAGCCAATTAATACAAGATCTATCCCATAAGCTGACTGGAGGAAGTATAAGTGAGCATCGATGCAGTGAAAACAAAGGCTGACTTTGAAGTTATTGAGATCACAGATGATTCTAATCCATAGCCTGCATTGTTGGGAATTGACTAGGCCTTTGACAATAGTGTAGTGTTAAACTTGAAGAAGAGGCATATGTTCTTTGAAACTGAAACCCTATGTCTGGTCGCGCCACTAGAACCATATGAGGGTGACCACTACAATGATTCTGTAGATGAGGATGCATGGAGATTGGGCATTGAAAATATTTACAAGGCCACGAGGCACAGGGAGATTACATCAACCCCACCGCAGATGGAGATTTGAGCTGGAGAAGTGTCAAATCTCATGACATAGATTCTGAGGATTCCCCAGATAGCTAGAAGAATAATATTTACGAGGTGTCAACAAGGAGGTGTGCATATATCTCAATAGAAGAGCACGAGGAATAATTTGTATCTTATCAATATGATGGATCAGAGCCGATGGACACATTAATTGCATGGATACAACATATTGTAGAATATCAAAGATTCAGTGCCATTGATACAATGATGGTTGGCATCCCATCTATTAATCTGGATATCCACCTTTAGAGCTATAGCAGTTGGCTCAAGGAAGAGTAAGATAATCGTGGTGGGGGCCTATTGGCACCCAAAGTTTTGGGTTCAATTTTTCACATGCACACAAACGAAGTTATGCGTGCTCATTCCGTAGTTTTGCACGCACCTAAGAAAATGCGCGAATAATTCCATAAAGTGGGCATCAGATCGGGTTTTGTTAGTAGCGCGCCAAGTGTAAAGACTACCAAGTTTGCGTTAGTTTGAGTTTTTCCAGTTGCGTCAAAATCCAAGAATATGCCTAGTGGAATCAAGAAAGGAATCATCGAGAAATCTTCTCGAATGATTATTGATAGTAGCATACAAAGACGTGGGGTGGCTAGAAGATGAGATGGCCATGTATTTAAGATTTCCCTTGATACAAAGAGTCTACATGGAGCGCTGTTAGGAACCATAAGCATGCGAGGAAATTGGATTAGACAAGCGAGTGGAGCAGAGTAGAAAGAGACAATGCTCCCTAGCAACAAAAGATATAAGAAGGAGCTCTAAGCTTAGAATGAGATCTAGCTAGTTAGTCATTCAGTTGGTTGGTTGGTTAGTCGATTAATTGGCTACCTGACTAGTTTGATGTTTTTTGAGTTAGCTTAGCTACCAATATTGAACAGACTTTGAGCCTACTATAATTTTTTGATGTTTGAATATATTCACGTGTATTTGATATGTCTAAGTCCTAATGAAAGGCGCATGGCACATTATGTTGTATTTCCACTATTTTATATAATAATGATACGAAGTTCCATGGATATCATAGGAAGCTATTCAATGCACTGTATAACTCTTATGTGATGGAATTCTTCTAGTAATAAAGATATGGGAGTTCTCATCTAATCTATGTCTATGGTGAATGAGTTGAATATGTGTGTGAATTGTTTCATTTCTTAGTACAAAATATTTTATCAGACCTGAGTTACATGGATTCCAATTGCGGTAATTAACCCTTCATCCCTGTCACAAGACCTTATGGCCTTTTTGATCCTCTCCGCATCTTGGGTGAGACCTTCCTCGACCTTGGCCAAAGATTGATATGCTAGTGCTTTAGGGTTTTTGTTGGACAAATTTGGATGAACCTAGGGTCTACAACTCCCCAGAATTAAGAAGGATGGAATGCACATAAGCATGGGCCAAAGGTGAACACAACATATACACACATGAATAAAAGAGTTCAGGTTTCTAGATTAAATCCTTGTGCGTTTGTGGATGAGTCTATGAGATTATATTGCTATGTTATTTTGCATGTATGGATATAGATTACATTCTATTGCGTGGATGATTAATGCTGTAAGTATGTTGAGTATGGACAATGTATATTCATGTAGAGAATAACGCCACTACGAATCCTTATCATTACACACACACACACACATGGAAATATTAACTAGTGATGACATTATTCTCGAGTCTAGAATTGTACAGATAAGTCTGTTAGAGTGTTGAACCATGATTGAGTTTTGTTATGTATGATGCTCATGAGGATGAGAGATGTTGTTGAATATAAGTATGAGCATATATATTTTCTAGAGTGTAGTGTCACATAGATATGATAAGTATTCATATGAGAGAATAATTTCTCAGTTTATAAACTAACTGTTGATTGCATGATTTAGTGGTATAACTCGAAGGGTGATACTGCAATGAAGACTGAGTAGAGGTGTTGTCAAGTATATAATTGTTTGAAAGTACCATATATAGTTGAAACTCTCATCCTACAAATTGGAAAATATGGAGTAGATGGATTAGTGCAGACTTGTGTTCTATAGTATCCATTTAATAGTTCTATAGAAAATAAGACACTAGGGACACACAATCCAAATGGTTGTAGCATTCTCTATTTAAGAAATCTATGTGGTTCTATTATGTAGTATAAGTTTTAGAGAATCTACATTCACAATTTTACATAGAAGGAATTCCATGGTGAATTTACTCTAGTAGGTAGGAGGGGTGGATCATCTTACATCAAGTGGTATCAAAGCTAGTTATAGCTCTCTGATGAAATAGTATTAGATCAAGTTTTAACTCTGGTTGAGAATTTACATAATTATTAGAACTAATTCTCTATTGAGAGTTGGATTTTGAGAAATCAGTTCTTGTGTAACTATGACAACAAGGAGACTTGAGAGAATGTTGTTTCAAATTGTGTTTGCTAGAAGAAGAGTAATTGGAGGAAATGTTGGAAGAAAGGCCCATGAATGGTGGTCTAGTTGAGGGATACAAGACAACTCCCAAGGATGTCATCGTGAATAGGAGCAGATCAAGGAGATGCAAGAAAAAAATTGAGCATTGAAAGAATTATAGAATAAAATAATTGGAGATGATGGAGTTGTATAAGATTCAGAATCATAATTGTAGAGGATAAGGAAAAGAAGATGCATAAGATAAAGGATCGAATGTTGAAGTAAAGGAGTGAAGTTGTTAATGGGAAAATATTGAAGATAGAAGAAGAAGAAGATATATAAGAACAAAATGATGAATGAAGTAAAGAAAGTCCAAAAGGTTGCTGCTTAGAAAGAATATAGTCTGTGAGGTAATTTGTTTCTAGAGATAGAGGCTGTGTAGGTTGTGAGATAAATTCATGATCAAATGAGATGGAAGTTGTTGTGGCGGTTATCCATGATTTTTATCTTGAGATGAAATCATATTCACTTGAAATGAGCTTGGACTGTGTGGTTTGAACTTGTCGTATAGATGTTGGCTACACAAGGGACACTTTTTGAAAGTGTTATATGGGAGAGGAAGATATGACTCCATGTCATGGGCAACTAGAATCCTTGACCATAAGAGTAGGCTGCAAGATAAAATGCAGTCATAAGTTTTACGATTAGAGACTAGGCTCATATGTTCCAAGGAACATGTTGGTAGCAGTGTGCCAATGGAAATTCATTACTGCCAGATGATGGATAGATATTAAGAGTGGAACTGATTCCAAAATAAATGATAATGAAAATAGACACAAAAAATTACAACAATGGAAGATAGAGGTAAATGTGGTGTGTCTCAGATGTAGTGAAGAAAAGGAGGGAGTGAATATGGAATTCTTTTCCCCCCTTAATATGTTATTCTCTTATTTGTAGGAAGAATGAAATTTGTAGCTATATATGAAAGCATATGTACTTGGATGAGAAGGATATATGAATAGCAGTCGAAGAAGATGGAATAGAAATATGATGTGAAAGAAAAGGAATTTGTAGAGATTACATCAATCGTAAATCATAGAGGTTGCAGATAATGAAGATGGCTGAAGAGAATTCTTGAGCAGAAGATGATGCCATGAAGATAAGTGATCTGGGAAGAAGCATGAGTGAAGTTATTGAGTTGAATATGGATGAAATTATAGTCTTGAAGAAAGAGGAAGTTGATGAAGATGTTTATGATAAAGAAAGAGAGAAGATTGCAAATATGTTGGAGGAAGAAGACATGTTATAGAATAATGTTAGAAGGATTCAAGGGTATTGAATGAGAATATGTTGAGAACTGAGTGTAAAGGTGCTGGTTGAAGAGGAAGGATATTGAATGTATGTCTTTGATAATTTTAATTTGTAAAAAAATTAACTACGCTGATAGAATATCCAATCAAGGTAGTCTACGTGTGGTTGTGGATTGATTCAAGGGAGGTGTAATATGTGAGAATGTTGTTGGTGGTAGATATTATTGTTCTCTGTCAGATGTGTAGGATTCTTGGAATGTTAATTCTTCATTTGCCTCTGGAGGAGTAATTAAGCTTTCTGCTGCTATCAATATCTCCTCTTCCAGAGAAGAGGAGATTCCAAATTTTTCTAGGATCTGAGTGAGCTGTTCCAAGATTAAACTCATTGTTAAACCATATTGTTAAAGATATTCTTGCAACACTCAAAACTGAAATGAGAAACTTAAATAAAATCACTCTTACTGTAATATATATAAAAAAAAAACCTCAACCTCTTCANTTGGAGAAAACTCACTATAGTGGCCGCGAAGGTTCTTACCTCTCGTCTTATTGTTTCTCCTCCCCCAAGCTGTATAATTAAAAAAAAAAACAACCTACCTACCTAAACCTCAATCCATTTAGCACTTCCTTGACAATGATGCCAAAATGTTGGTGGTAAATATTGTTGTTTAATAAATACCCAATAATTTAATTGTCAACCCGAGGAGTTTGTAAACTTATGAAGCACAAGCACAGTATATGCAGGATTGAAGCTAATTTAACCTAATCTAATGTTAAATCTACAACTGATATTGAATCATTAAGATAATGCAGGAAGTTGAAACACATGACTTGGAAGTGAATTGATAAAACACACGATTGAAGTGAAATTGCATAAATGAAATTAACTTGAAATGGAAACTTGCATCAAAGGAAAAACAACATGTGAAGAGCAACAAGACGACACATGTGAGCTCACATGAATAATAAAGTAGTCTCAAATTACATTACAAGAATCAAATGACAAATCATGAAACAATAATGAAAACATGAATCAAACTAAGAATCCCTTTCTCCAATATTACAAAACTGAAACTCTACATACTAAGATTCATTCCAGAATTCTACTCGAATTCTAATGAATACTCCTAAATGACTGCTCAATGACTACCAAAATGATTACTAAATGATTCTTTAATCACTACTCCCTCATGAAGAGAGAGCACTTTCTTTTATACATGAGAGCCTTGAAGATAAGATAACCATCTCATAATTACGGATCCACTTTTCTCTCAACCAATTTCCCATTATTACAAAATATAATCCCTTCAAATCCTCACACATATCTCTCATATATCTTGGATAAGATATGTCAACCAAATATCCATGATCTTCTCGTTGGAATAGGATTGAATTACCTCCTCATATCTTGAAATGGTGGAGGAAGTATTCGAGAAGTCCTTTTGTATTAATTCTTCACATATTCCTACACATTACAAAGCTCACACATTTGTGAGGTATGTATGAAAACATGTCAATTTTCTAATATTTAATCACAAATTCCCTTTTAGTACTAAAATGAATAAAGTGGAAAATAATAAGGTGAAACCCAAATATATTTATGAAAATGATATCATGAAAGGTTAATGGGGCGATGAAATGTGAAGAGTGATGAAGGGAAAGGTGTATGAAAATATGACATTCATGAGCCCCAACACATGTGACCCCATGTTGTACAACTTCGATCATGAATGGTTGGATACATCGCAGGTACTTTGTACTCTACATGAAAATGATAGTGGAATGTCTCATATGGGACGTGAATCAAATATATTTATGCAGGTGAGGCATGGATAAGGATAACCTGACTAGTGCTTGTGGTAATGAAGAAACATATACAAAAATGGTAGCAATACTAGAAGGTGAGTTTCAGTATAAATGAGATTGAAATCCATATTTCCATGAAAATATTATTATTGTGTTGTTGCAGATAGATATGCGACAATGGACATGAAGATAAAAACAATGAGTTGAAGAAAGAATATGCATCATGAAGAAGATGCCTTGTATTCCTTGGAGAGTTTAATGTACAATAATGGAGAATGTAGAGTTGGTGAAGGAAACAATGATGGAAGTTGCATTGGGTAGCTGGAGATTTGAACAATTTACATCATAAGCATGAGGGCATGATTTCTTAATAACATAGGGAGTATGATCTAGGAGCATCAAATTAATTCTGAGGATGCCACCATGAAGATTTGTATAGAACCAAAATTGGTTTCTATAGAACATGAAGGCTGCAGAATGTGACAATCCTGTTGCAAAAGTAACAATGTTGCTGCAAAATGTAACATTGTTGTAGGTTGTGACAATTTTGCAAATGGACACACTTCTATAAAATTGATAAAAGATAAATGTATGAGAGAAAATACAAAGGTTAAGAGGAAATTTGTATGTGTAGAATGTTGTTCAAAGGATGTGTTTAAGAATGAGTGCACTGTTGAGTGGAAGTTGGAAGGTCACACTGAAAAAGAAGAATACCTAGAAATGAAAGGGAAGAATATGAAAAAAAGGGCATGAGAGCAATGTTTGGAGGATGAAGGTGAATATTTTCCCGAATCTAAATCAATATAGCATTAAGGAAGTGAAAAGAAGCTAGGAAAAAGAATAGAAGAAACACAAAGAAGAGGAGGAGAATATCTCTAGAGGAAGGTGATAGAGGAAATTGTTGAGGTTGCCATGGCCTTTGGCCTAGAAACCTAAAGAAAATTTAAAGCTGATATGTGGCCATGGAACAAATGTAATTTATTCTCTACACAACGAAATAAAAGAGTTTAGGTTTCTAGATTAAATTCCTATGCATTTGTGGAAGAGTTTGTGAAATTATATTTTCATGTTATTTTGTATGTATGGATGTCGATTTCATTCTATTGCATGGATGATAAATGATGTAGGAATGTTGAGTATGGAAAATGTATGTTCCTGTAAAGAATAGTGCCATTATGAATCCCTATACGTGTGTGTGTGTGTGTGTGTTTGGAAATATTAGCTATCCATTACATTATTCCTAAGTCTAGAATTGTATAGAGAAGTTTGTTAGAGTGTTTAACCATGATTGAGTTTTTTTTATGTATCATGCTTGTGAGGATGCGAGTTGTTGCTGAATATAAGTATGAGTGTAGATATTTCCCAAATCAAAACGTCACATAGATATGAGAAGTCTACATATGAGAGAGGATAATTCCTTGGTTTATAAGTTAACCATTTATTGCATGATTGAGTGGCATAACTTGAAGGGTGATGCTGTGATGAATACTGAGTAGAGGTGTTGTCAAGTATATAATTGTTTGAAAGAACCATATGAAGTTGGAAATCTCATGTTGTAGATTGTAAAATATGGAGTAGATGGGTTAGTGTAGACTCATGTTTTGTAGTGTCCATTTACTGGTGCTATAGAAGAAAAGAAAATAGGGATGCACAACCCCAATGGTTGTAGCATTCTCTATTTGATAAATCTGTGTGGTTCTATTATGAAATAAAAGTTTTATAGCATCTATGTTCCAAAGTTTGTGTAGGAGAAGAAATTCCACTGTGAATTTACTCTGATAGGAAGGAGGGGTGGATCCTCTTGCATTATAAAGGATCACCTTTAACGAAATAATTATGTTAACTAACTTGTGATTAAACATGGATGGTCCTAGAATGATTAGTGGGTATGATTGATAGCCCATAATAAGTTGGACATGGATAAAAGGTGAATTATGTTCTTGTATAATTCAAATGGTTGTGAAAAGAATAATGTTGAAATAAACATTTCAACATAACATTCATGAAGGGAATACATGGAAATATATACACACAAATAATCAAGAGGTAAACGTGGGAAGGTTAACCAACATAATTATTATTCGATTTTCATGAGTATTTATAAAATCAAGGGAATGGTTGGAGTAGTTGTACCCACTGTAACTAATCATTCGTTAAGTTCTCTTTATACATTTATTTACTTACACATTCACATTTACATTTGTATGTTTACTTTATACTAAGTCTAATGTCTTAACACATTTGTATGATGAAATTTACAAGGGATTCAGAGGCCCTCCAACATCTCCTCAACTTAAAATCCTTGCTTTGTCTCGAGGAAACTATGCAACAACATCATGGGTCCTATTACTCTTTTAAAATTCGTCTTCAATTTGATAGGTGTTTGTGCAGTCAATGAGTCTTTATTTTGACTCACACTCTCACCCTAGAAACACTTGTAGCATGGTTGGTTCCTCTGTCAAATGTGAGTGAATTACTTTGCACTATGCTCACCTCCCATTTCTTATATTTTTTGCCTCCGAGGTTACAACTTTAGGAATCACTCTACAACTCATCATATTGAGTGCCTCAATGATTTCCTTCATTATTGTGTCATCATATTTTATTTAATCTTTATGTATGTGTCATTTGATGTCTCTTTCTTGAATACCTTCTCTTGTCATTGTAGCGAGAACCTTGAAATAAATACTCTCTACAAGTCAATGCTCCAATCCTATTGCTTATTCATGCCGCAAGAACTCTCAATAAAGTGCTCATTGCCATGCTCCAATGTCTCAATCAAGTCCCCAATCAAATGATCAATATCTCTGCTCAAATATATGCTTGATAGAATGATATGCATGCTCAATATTCATGGTCGAACTTCTTATTTGATCCTTTTGTTCCCAATCAAACTCTTCTTTTTTTGGACTACATTGAGGATCCTTTTCTTTCTCTTCCCTTTCTCTGTATGGTGTGATCTGAAGCACTACGCAGGGGTCTCTTTTCTCAAAAACTATGTGCTTATCTTCTCTCTTAGCCACATTATCATTCTTACTATACCTAAACCTTTCCCAAAGAGAAATACTCCAATATCTCCATTTGATTAATTGTCTTCCTCTCTCGACATCCTCAATCCATCTGTTCCTTATTCATCATTTTCATATATTTCCACTCTCAGACCATCCTCTGGTCATCACCCAGTCCCCCTATGTGCATGAAGGCGTCAATCAATCAGATTCCATCTTCATAAAATTCTTGTCGCACAACAAAATCTTTATCCAGGTAGAAAACAGGTTCAAAAATATTTTGCGTGGACCCTTGAATAATTCCCTCTTTGCGAAACTATAAGACTAGGTACAATCTATTGCAAAATCCTTAATGTAACCCTAGAGTATACTATTCAACCAAAAATAAACCACATGAGAATCTTTCTTACTTACTGTGTTCAACTGTCTGATTAATTCAGGAGTCCAGTTTCTTGGAGCCTCAGCTTGGTATCTTCCAACATTCTCCACTAGCCTTTCTAACCATTCAATCAAAATTATCAGAAACTCACCAAAGAATATTTCATGAAGATATGTAAACACATACCTTTGCAACCATTTCTCATTGTTGAGCTGTGGATTCCTATTCTGTTCTTTGACAAATTCACATTCTTTCCTCCTTAACCATTCTGTGATCTCTTCCTTATTTGACCTCCAAAACATTTCCCTCAGTTACAGATCCCAGTCCCAGGAAAAAAACCATTTGTTGGAATGCAATGGGTAGACCTAGGGTCAATCATTAATAAACCAACAAAACCATTAGACATCGACCCTTTTGGCATCACCTACAAGAAAATGAAGTCTCACTCGAGGCATCTAGAGGGACTACAGGAACCAATTTTATGCAGTGATGAGGGAAAGTGAGGCATTCAACATAACCATACTATGCATTATCCATTCATCTACTGTGTGCACAGTTTTTGATACTTAACCTTTAATTATCATTCAATTTACCCTGTGCGTGACATTAATCCACTTAACATTCATTCCTTCACCATTAACTTAAGTGCGCATGACCATAACAACATACAATAATGACATATTCAGGATACTAGACCTTTATCTTCATTGCATAGAAACAATAAACATCATATGCATTAGGAACATAACATGAAAAAACAACACATCACGACACAAGGTTTTAACATGGTTCACCCCAAATTGGTCTATGTCCACAACGACTAGATTCTTATTTTATTCATTCATAATATCCTTACAGCTGCACATTGCTCTTATAATAAGGTATAACAATGGACATTACCCAAACCTACCTCAACTGTTTTTCCGCAGTGCAATCCTAACTCTTGAAAACCTTAGTCATCACTCCAAACACTCGAACACTTAGAAAATTCTTCACTCAATATCTCGATCCAAAACTCATCACTCCAAACAATCAAACACTTAGCCAATTCTTCACTCAAGCTCTGGCTCCAAAACTCATCACTCAAAACTAATCCCTCTACCCAAAATACCATTACAATTTATAGCTTTAGAATAGGGCTAATCCCGTTACAAAATTGTTACAATGTGGACATAATTTCCCCAAAATTGTAAAGTCTAACCTTGTACAATGTCTACTGTAAACATATATTCAGAAAATAATAGAAAATATACAATGGAAAATGCAAACATTACACAGATATTTTTACCCTGGAAACCCAAATCGGGAAAACCAACATATATTATATTCATACATTGTGTTACATTGTTTACAATACAATATACATATAGGAGCTAGTGAC
>JASDQU010010300.1:80007-95664 GCA_032191745.1 Picea mariana | reverse complement strand
CCCCCAAGTTACAACTTCCTCCACACTCCCAACTTCTGAAATGCCAATATTCAAAGCACCAAATTAACAGATCTCGCCCCTTCAGATATGACAACTGCTATCTCTCCTGCTCTTGTGAGTGTTGAAAGGCTCCCACCCTTATCCTTTCCGCAGATCTACTATATCCAATGGTCCACAAAAATTGATGTTCCTCCCTTCAGGAATTTCCATCGTCCGTTCAGGTTCTCAATGACTCCTCGTCAAATGACTCGACATCAACCCTCCTGAGCTTGATTCCATGAGGTGACTTCAAACCTCATCTTTCCTCTGAACTTATCCAAGTCTCTATCCTTCCTGAGCTTGGATTCTCGCTGCAAACTCCTGGATTCTAAGGAATCCCATGCGCACTCCTTGCGTCTTCACAATAACCTTTGGTTATTCGACAACTCCAACTTTGCACACTCCTTGCGACATAATTCTTCAACCACTCACTTGGGTTGGACAAGTCTAAGACTCTCTTGAGCTTGCGCACACCTTGCATGGCTTGGTGCTCTACCTGCACTTCTACTGGTATAAGTTAACGTTATATATCCTGAGTTTTCTGAGATAAAAATTAGAATCTTGTCGGCGCACTCCTTGCAAACTTTCACTGCACTCCTTGCAGTAATTCTTAGGAAGAGAAACAATTTAAACTCATACTCTTCTCACGGTCTTCATACATTCAACATGAAATCACACATATATGGATTTAAAACAAATGCATAACAAAGAATATGAGCAAGCTGTAAACATACCATTCAATATATACACACAACATTCATAATACACCATGAAATTGAATCAAAGCATTCTTATATTAATTCAAGTGCTTATGTACATGTTTCAATAGCAATAGATACCTGCGCATACAACTTATACAATCTCTATTCTTCTCTACTCTCCTATGCTCTCTTGCTCTCCTCCTCATACAATGCCTCTACAAGGGATTCTTCTTGAGTTTTTCCCTCCTACAACCTTAAGCTATCTTATCAAATTAAAGATTGCTACCTACTTTACATTTATTAGAATAAAAGCCTACAACCGATAGATGAGAGAAAACACTCAAGATCTGCATTACAATCCCAAGACATTAAAATCAAATATATCTTTTTAGATTACATTAATGTGCCATCCTTTGGAATTCAAAATATCTTCAAAATTCGCGCTGGTGTATATCTAGCTGTGCTCCACTCGCGCTTGCTGACGATGCTCCTACACCATACTCCTCTGACTGAAAAATTCATGGACTCCTGTCCATGATATTTTGAATTGACTGTCCATTTTTCTAGATATCCGCTTCACTTTCCCAACTCGCATCTTCAATCGGGTGTCCTTTCCACTTTACCAAATATTCAAGATATGTTTTCCTTTGGGTCTTCTTGCTAACTCTTTGATCAATGATATTTTCCATTTGTGTCTTTTCAGTTATAGGCATTTGTTTGACCCATTAAATTTCCTTCTGATTCTCTGTTTCTCTTGTTTCATCTGCTCTGTAAGGATATAGATCTGCTACGTTGAATATGGGTGATATGCCCACATCATCTCACAATTCTATCTCATAAGCATTTGCCTCAAATTTCCTCAAAATTTTACACGACCCTATCTTTTTCATCTTCAGTTTATTATATGTTCCCCTTGGGAACCTTTCTTTTCTGAGGTGTGCTAAGAATAAATCTCCCACTTCAAATTGAATCTCTCTTTTGTGCTGATCTTCTCTGTGCTTGTATTCTTGGTTGGAACTCTGCAACCGCTCTTTAATATTACTGTGGAGCTCCTACATCTCTGCTGCAAAATCTTCTGCTCCAACACTTCTGAACTCATTTTTCTCTAAGTCTCTCAACTCAGATACTCCTCTTGGCTACATTCAATACAATATATGAAATGGGATTTTTCCTGTACTCCTATTAGGTGAGTCATTATATGAAAATTTCACTTCCGACAGAATCTGCTCCCAATAACTGTGATGTTCAACTACTAAACTCCTCAATAAGTCCCCTAAACTTCGATTTACCACCTCAGTCTGTCCATCCGTATGAGGGTGATATGCTGAGCTAAAAGATAAATTCATCCCCATCTTCTTCCACAGGGTTCTCTAGAAATGACCAACAAATTTGGTAGCTCTGTCTGAAACAATACTCTTGGGTAAACCATGAAGTCGAACAACTTCTCTGAAAAACATATTTGTAATGTGTGTTGCATCACTGGTTTTTTGACATGGAATGAAATGTTCCATTTTGGAAAATCTATCAACTATCAAAAATATGGAATCACAACCTCTTTGTGCCCTCGACAGTCCCAACACAAAATCCATTCTTACCGCATCCCACGACCTCTCTGGTATTGGAAATGGTTGATATAACCCAGTATTCTGTCTTTTCCCCTTTGCGTGCTGGCATATTCTACATCTGTTGACAAATTTTCTAACATCTGTCCTCATTCCTGGCCAATAATGCAAACTGTTTAGTTGCGCAAATGTTTTATCATGGCCAAAATTTCTAGCCAATCTCCCACTATGCTTTTCCTTCAAAAGGTTTTCTCTCATAGAACTCTTTAGGATACACAACTGATTTCCTTTGAATAACAATCCATCCTGAATTAAATATTCAATCCATTGGCTTCTGTCTCTCAGAATAGGATTCTCACATGCTTCGTAAGCATCTTTGAAATCTGAATAATCTCTGTACATTTCCTTAAGGCTATCAAAACCTAAGGTCTTCACTCGAAACTGCTGCAGAATCAAACATTTTCTGCTCAATGGATCAACAACCTTGTTAGCATTTCCAAAAATGTGATTTATAAAAAATTTAAAGTTCTGCATGAACTCAACCCATTTCACATGTTTCTGGTTTAGTTTCTCCTATCTGGTTATAAATTGTAAGGCCCGGTTGTCGCTATACAAAAATAACTCTTTTGGAACTAGGTAGTGCCTCCATTTCTTCAGCGCTTGTATTACTGCAAAAAACTCCTTATCATACGTGGAATAATTGTTCTTGGCCTCATTCAATTTCTCATTGAAGTATGCAATTGGTCTATTGTCTTGACTTAAGACTGCTCTAATCGCGAATCCACTTGCGTCACATATCACTTGAAATGTTTTACTGAAATCTGGCAGAACTAGAACTGTCTGTTCAATTATCTTCTCTTTCAACAACTTGAAACTTTTCTCCGCTTCCTCTGTCCAATGAAAATATTTATGTCTTTTCTTGACTATGTCCATAATTGATGCACAAATTCTACTAAAATTGCAGATGAACTTCCTGTAAAAACAGGCTAGTCCATGGAATCTTCTGACTTCAAAAATATTCCTTGGAGATGACCATTCTTTGATTGCTTTTACCTTCTCTAGATCCATCTTCAACTCATTCAAAGAGATCACAAAACCTAAATAAATAATCTCCATATTCATGAAATATCACTTCTTCAGATTTAGCAAAAACTTCTCTTTCTGCAACCTCTTCATCAATAGATTTAAATGTCTCAAATGATCCTCCTCAGTCTTACTGAAGATCAATATATCATCAAGATACACAATTACAAACTTTCCAATGAAATATTTCAAGACTTCATTCATAAATCTCATGAAAGTACTTGACGCATTCATCAAACCAAATGGCATGACAATCCATTCATACAACCCTTCATTCGTCTTGAATGCTGTCTTCCATTCATCACCTTCTCTCATTCTAATCTGATGATATCCGCTTTTCAAATCATTTTTTGATTTTTTTTTTCCCACTCAAGAAATCCATCAAGTCATCCATCTTGGGTAAAGGAAATCTATACATGATGGTGATTTTGTTTATATCCCTTGAGTCTATACACATTCTCCATCCACCATCTTTTTTTAGACTTAACACTGTAGGTACAACGCACAGACTCAAGCTTTCTCTAATCAACCCTTTGTCCATCAAATCCTGGACTTGCTTCTTAACCTCTTCATTCTCCTGCGATGTCAATCTGTACGCTGCTTTGTTTGGTAAGCTCTCTCCTGGTATAAGGTCAATGTGATGGCTTATACTTCTTATGGGCAACAACGAACAAGGTAAGTCGTCCAGCACTATATCAACGAAATTTTCCAGCAGTTCCTGAATTTCCTCAGGTAGATCACTTATTGAAGTACTGGTCAAGATGACTCTAGATTTTCTAACCACAACAAACTGCATTTCTTGATATTTCTTGATTAATCAAGAAGTTCCTTCCCACTCATGAGAATTATGGTATTGCTTGTTTCTTCTTTCGCCTTCTTGTCTTCAATTGGAAACAACATATGCGTCCTACCATTCTTTTCCAAGGTATAAGTGTTCTTTCTTCTGTCATGAATAACATTTCCGTCATATTGCCAAGGCCTTCCCAAAAAAATATGACATACATCCATGGGAATAACATCACATAAAGTCTCATCTATATAACCCCCTATCTTAAATTCAACTAAACATTGTTTAGTGACTGTAACCTGATGTACTTTTTGCAACCACGAAACTTTATACGGGCTTGGATGTGCAACTGTCTCCAATTCCAGCTTCTCCACCATTTTTGTGGATATTAAGTTATCCGTGCTTCCATTGTCAACTATCACATTGCATACCATATGCTTGGTTTTGCAAGCAGTTCTAAATAAACTGTTCCTCTATAATAAATTCTCCATCTCTTTCTCTAGTTTCAAGAGAATTTTTCTCATGATCAACGATCTTCCATCTTCTGCATCTTCTACCTCAACATTTTTCCTTTGCGCTTATGAAATGTGAGATTTGCCTCCTCCATCCCTTTTTCTATCAGGACATTCCCAAGATTTGTGTCCTATCTTCCCACATACAAAACACTTTACTTCACCTCCTCTACCTCTTCCTCTTCCTCTTTCGCGAGGAAAAGTGTTCCTGTTGGCATATTGTCTTCCTTGTGAACCTCCTCCCCTTTCTGGGTGATTATGAGGTTTCTTATCTTCATCCTTAGGCTTCTATACTCTATCCTGGGCAACTGCTTGACCTCTGGTATGAATTCTACATCCGCCCCTTTGGCCTTGCTTTTGGGCCATTTTATCTTCTGATTTTAGAGAGACCTGATAAGCGTCTTCTACAGTTCTGATTGTCACCATGCTCATTTCATCCTGAATCTCATATCTCAGGCCATTCATATATCTGGTGACCTTTTCATCATCACTCTCACAATGACCAGCTCCAATGTTAATTCTGTAAAACTCCTTAGTGTATTCCTTCACTGTCATCCCTTTCTGTCTCAAATTATGCATTCTTGGAAACAAATTGATTTGGTAATATCTAGGTATTAATTTGGATTTCATATTTGCTACCATTATATCCCAGCTCTTAATTCTTTGGTTGCCTTTGCAATTTCTGTCAGCCTGCAAATCATCCCACCACAGTGCTACATGTCCTTTCAGTCTAGTGACATCGTTCTTAACTTTCTTATCTTCTTCGATATCCTCATAGTTGAAGTATTTATCTAGAGCTCTAAACCAATACAGTAGCTCCTCAACGTCCAAGTTGCCTTCATACATCGGTATGTCCAACTTTTCTCTAGCACCTATCCTTGCAACAACTTTAAATAGACGTTCCTCTACAGCATCTTCGACTACATCTTCTTCTGCTTCTTCTTCATTCTCGCTTTCAACTTCACTAATATCTCTAGTATCAAGTGTCCATATCTGTGCTATCTCCATAACATATAATCAAGCATGAAGTTCTCTCATTTCCATCTCCATGGTTGGATCGAGTAAAGTTATTTCTAGACGTCTCCTTGGCGACATTATTTCAATCTGTCCACACAAAATTCAAATCACAACTATCCTCTGTCTTCTCTCACTTACAGAAAACAATATTTGTTAGCTCTGATACCACCTGACATAGTGCCCCTACCTCGGTAGGGTCTGATGACCTCCCGGTCTATGGATATTCTTCTATTCCTAAGCTGAAGCATCTCTCCAGCTCCTTGCTAGAAACTCCAAGAAAACAAATCCATAGGTCTCCTTTTACGAATCTTGCTTGTGCAAGCAAGAACTAGGTGTGAGCTCTACCCACACGACCACTGACAATGACCACGATCCTAAACAAAGGTGCTTCACATTTTGTGATTTTGGGACTTCCGTTTCAAGTCACCTCGACACCTCTGATTCCCGAAACCCCGAAATAGGGCTAATGGTCCCTAGCTCCTCGCTTATTCTTCTACCATATGACCTCCAGTCAAACCCCGGGGTCCATCTCTGAGCACGTCGGAATTTTGTGTATCGGGAACTCGCGATGTAGCTTTGCTCCCTTTCCCTGATACCCAAACTCGCGAATTTATTACCTCAGATCAACAGTCCCGATTCCCCCACGATCCAATGGTCCAAATCACGTCGATATTTTGTGATTTGCGACCCCCGAGTTACAACTTCCTCCACACTCCCAAAATTTGAAATGCCAATATTCAAAGCACCAAATCAACAACTCTCGCCCCTTCAGATTTGATGACTTCTATCTCTCCTGAGCTTGCGAGTGTTGAAAGGCTCTCGCCCTTATCCTTCCCACAGATCTACTAGATCCAATGGTCCATAGAAATCGACGTTCCTCCCTTAAGGAATTTCCACCATCCGTTCATGTTCTCAATGACTCCTCATCAAATGAATCGATGTCAATCTTCCTGATCTTGATTCCATGAGGTGACTTCAAACCTCATCTTTCCTCTGAACTTCTCGAAGTATATATCCTTCCTGATGTTGGATTCTCACTGTAAACTCCTAAATTCCAAGGAATCCTGCGCGCACTCCTTGCGGCTTCACAATAACCTCTGGTTATTCGACAACTCCAACTCTGCGCACTCCTTGTGATAGAATTCTTCAACTGCTCACTTGGGTTGGAAAAGTCTAAGACTCTCTTCAGCTTGCGCACACCTTGCATGGCTTGGTGCTGTACCTGCACTTCTAGTGGTATAAGTAAACATGATCTCTCTTGAGTTTTCTGAGATAAAACTCAGAATCTTGTCGACGAACTCCTTGCGGACTTTCACTACACTCCTTGCAGGAATTCTCAGGAAGAGAAAGAATTGAAACTCATACTCTTCTCACAGACTTCATACATTCAACATGAAATCACACATATATGGCATTGAAACGAATGCATAACAAAGAATACGAGCAAGCTGTAAACATACCATTCAATATATACACACAACATTCATAATACACCATGAAATTGAATCAAAGCATTCTTATATTAATTCAAGTGCTTCTGTACATGGTTCAATAGCAATAGATACCTTCTCATACAACTTCTACAATCTCTGTTCTTCTCTACTCTCCTATGCTCTCTTGCTCTCCTCCTCATACAATGAGAATGTTAATACAATGCCTCTACGAGGGAGTCTTTTTGAGTTTTTCCCTCCTACAACCTTAAGATATCTTATCGAATTAAATATTACTACCTACTTTACATTTATTAGAATAAATTCCTACAACCAACAGATGAGAGCAAACACTCAAGATTTGCATTACAATCCCAAGACATTAAATTAAAATATATCTTTTCAGATATTACGTTAATGTGCCATCCTTTGGAATTCAAAATATATTCAAAATGCGTGCTGGTGTATATCCAACTGTCCTCCACTTGCGCTTGCTGATGATGCTCCTGCATCAATTTTGCAGCTCGCGTCGACCTTCCTTGATGTGGTTTTTGAGAAGCAAAAGCCAGTCACTTTTCTCATGGATAGAGACTCTTTTATCCTTATTTGGGAACATGAACACATGTTGTCAATGGATCAACGGGGTGACCAAAATAATGTGTAACATAATTCCCCTCAAAGTATGAAGCTAGAACTCATGATAACTAAAATACTTTGTAGAATGTGTGTGTCAAACAAGAAGCACAACGATCGAGAACTTGAAAACAACCAAGCATCAACATAATAATATACCACTGTCCGAGGTAGGCATTCCCATACTCAGATTACAAATGTCAAGTGATTCATGGCCACTAAATGTACACTTTGGATCTGTGTCATTATGAATCGACATAGCCACTAGGAATACACTGTGCATCTATGCTCTAAAAGAATTTAAAATTCAGACATAGCCACGAGACATACATAGTGGATCTATGTATCAGTTCTAATTCATGAATAATTCGTCGCAACTTGGATCAGAATGATGAGATCCAAGGTCTTCATTTCCATCATCCTTAAGTACAAATATAACCATGTGATTACAGGTGTCGAAGTCGAACATTGTAGAAACCACTTGATTACCGGTCAATGATGAAAACCGTTAATAAGTGTGAGGGAAATCACCATTGATGTCAATGACCCCCAAGGTACCCTAGTACAATCCAACGAATGCGAATAAATGAGTTGAATTCGAACACTCGATGAAATCTCCCAATCAGGGGTCAATGATGTGAACCTACTGTTGAGAGAAAAGAAACCTACCATTGAGGCATGCATGCTCTAAGGTACTAAATGATTTCTAAGTCTTGTTCTCAGATAATGTGTTGAAGTTGATAGGAACAGACTCGTAACAGGAGGGCCTTGATGTATCTCACATCAATGACACAAAATAAGTAACATATTTGAAGTAGAGTAGACATTAAGTGAATCGAAACTGACTTAGGGAAGGCCAACATGGTAGAGAATTTATAACTGCAGATGGACGACTCAATGGAGGGCTTGTTTCAGTTGAACTTATCTTGAACATATGAACGACATGACAATGGTATTGGAAACATCGACTCAAGGAGGACCCAACGTATGAACTTGTGGATGGTCAAAACGAGAGACAAATGGATTTCCCAACCCAGACACAATGATGAAGGGGGTGTCATGTTCAAGAGCATCTATTACTGCCACTAACACAGATACAGAGACACATTTCTTTCCCAAATTCCCCCCCACCATTTTTGGCGAGTACCTCTTTATTTTTACGCAATCTTGAGGATGATGACATGTGCTTGTTGATGTAATCTCATCCTTCAGATGTGTCCCTCAAAGTATGTTTAACGAACCCTAAGAAGGAGTGGTTCGGTCCCGTATTGGTCTTTCAATGTTTGTTTAATGAGTCCAAGATGGAAAGAAAACTCAGGGGTTTTTCAATTTTAGAGAGTCTAAAAAACACTTGAAGAAAACTCTAAAAGGTCCCTTTTTGTAATCTAATCTGACGAGACTGAAAAAGTGATAACCAACCGCTTATCAGATGTTTTCTTCAAACACTTTTACGAGTGTGAAAAGAACAATATCGCTCTACAATATTTTCATGTTTAGAGAGTCTGAAAAGAGATTAAAGGGAACTCCAGAGGGTTTCCTTTTTCGTATAACCTTTACGAGTCCAAAAAAGTGATAAAAGTATACCCGGTCACATTCTCATTGTTTCACGAGCACGAGAAAGAATGAAGACTAAGCTTGGGGTTTTTCTTGAAAAACCCTAAAAGGATCTGTACATGCGACAAATGTATAAAAAAAAAACCAAAAAGTGGACCCTTGTTCCAACGTTTCACCTCTAGACCTTGTCAATATGTGAAAATCAACCACTTGTAAAGTTGTTAGGACTTTAGGGTTTAGATGAAGTATAAAAAATAATATAATATGCAAATGAAAAGTAATAAAACTCAATAAAATAGGTAAAAACCCATATTTCACTATTTCATTTGTAACTTCATCCAAACATTGCTCCAAACGCTCTTTTTACCTCGATTTTCAACTGCAGATTGCGGATTGCACGACTGATCATTCGACGAATCGTCTCTGCAGAAAAGGTAATCTTCATTTCCTTCATCTTTCCATGGATTAAATTTTGATTTTCATTGGTTAAAAATAAAATTTTGGGTTGAATTTTTGGGGGTAACTGTGTGCGGAGGTCGTCGCAGGCACCCTATATCGGGGCCTGCGACGATCTAAGATCACCGCAGGTGGCCCTATAGCTAGCTTGCGATGACGCCGCACTGCGCAAATGCACATGACTACATCGTCCACAACCCAAAAGTTCTTAAAGATGAATCTACCATGAAAACTCCTCCAGGAAAGAAAATTATGATGCTAATCTCTTTTTATGGTTCATTCGAAATTTTTCCACAGAAAAAATGTTGGAATGATGCGAGAGAGAGAATGAAGAGGAATACTACTTCATCGGGAATGACCTGGGAATAGTAATGGCCCTCTGACAATGTGGGTTGTTGAAATTCTTCAAGATTCAGGGTATGAGGGCCCAGCTGAGACTCCTTGAGTACATGGGTCATATGTGGAATGTGGATGAACAAGCATTTCACGTGGGTGCCCATACACTCACTATAGATATCAAGGATATCTACTTCTCAATAGGACTATCCTACTGTGGATCTTGAGTGACACTTACAGGTAGTAGGGGTGGTGGTGAACCTATGAACCACTACATTAGTGAGCATTGTGTGCCTGGTACCCAGAAACATAGCGGTAAAGTCACTATATGGGATGTCTGAGACTTTTCTCTGCGGACCATCCTCTATACTATCACATGCGTGGCAGGGAGTGAAACTCCCCACATGGATATTCAAAGCTGTTTTCAGTATGCCTTGGAGTGTATGGAGCCCCATGTCTTCAACTGGTGCGAAGGGGTTCTTAAAATTATGAAACACAACTTACCGAGTGCATAAGTGGTGGGTTGAAACAATTCAGATACAGGTCGATTTTGGTATCCTTCTTCCTAGAGAGGATCCCAGTATTACGCTTGCAGTTAGAGTGGGGTATACCTGCCCCACAGGATTTGAGGATGAAGAGGCGGGTATACCTCATGGCCAGACATGCAACTAGTCCCATCGTTAAGTATAACAATGTCTTCTTTGAGTGGCCGAGGACTCAAATGCTCATGGTAGATGATTATGCATATGCCGGATTAGATTTATGTGGATATCCAGACCTGGATCTCCTCGAGGGTTCCCAATGGGGGGACATAGGTAAGAAAGGATATTTTATTAATATAATTTTTTTTTGTTTTTTTTCATGATATAATATGTTTTTTGTGTTTTATAAGTCTAAAGACTAATCAAAATCTCTCCAAAAATGAAGATGTGGGACCTTATCATCCACCAGGATCATCCCCTATCCAGATACGAGGAGAAAGAGGTGCCGTAGCAGGAGTGGCAGCTATTGATCTCGAAGCCATAGAGAAAAACCTGGAGGGGCTTACTATGAACGTCCCAAATGCCTCTATTGATGACATTCCGAGGCATTACCAACACAACACAGTGGGCATGTCTGCATCCATCGGTCGACTGCTGCATAGAGTAGAAGGAACAATCGCGTGTTATAGTGAGAAACATCCATGATGCTAGTTGTATATGAAGCCATTTGCTTCACATTTTTGACATTTTGGTCTTCAAACAAAAACACTTTTTGTAAACTTTAATCGTTATTAATATAAGGATTCTACCGACTTACTTGTTTTATGTACAAAGTGTGATTGTATTTTTTATAAGTGTCTCAAATGTCTGTCTAACACATAATTATCTAATGCATCTATTAATGTATTTAGACATCTAGGAATGTGTTGATATTCAATGTAATCAAAATAACATTCCAAGAGGTGAATTCGTAAATACACCCTTAACAAAGTAGGAATTCAGATAGAATAAACGTTACTCAACTGTATTACTACCAACTGTGAATCGATTCATACAACGAGATGATGAATTCCAAGTGAAACAACATCAGTTACAACTCGATAATTGCACTGTTTTCTGCGATATTGTTAGTTGCACGACCAAGGAAAACACCATGTAGACTGATTAACTCATCCGTAGGTGCATAGATTGCCCAAACATCAGATGCTAAGTTTTGAGTACTATGACTAGATCCATCAGCGAAGCCAATGTAGGGTGGTGAAGAAACCGACATCTAGAAACCAAGCACAATTCAAGGCAAGCAACCGTAAGGAAGAAACCAAAAATGAAAAAGAACACAAGAGTATGATACATAAAAATACACAACACTCATGAAAAAAAAACTCAAGCATAGTACTTCTTCAAGTAAAGCCCATTTTTTGGTTCACTCAAAGGAATTCCATCATAATCCACTAGTTCATAGGCCAATTTATCCAATACTCATATTACAATATAAGGACCCCGCCACATAGGTTCAAATTTACCACCCCATAGAAAATCATGATCTTGCTCATACATAAGAACTAGATCACCTTCATAAAAGATACGCAGTTTGACATGCTTGTCATACTGAGCTTTGGCATGATTTTTCTGAGTTTCAATAACTAAGGCCGCATCACGATGGGTTTCATCTAATTTCATCAGATACAAAAGATGTTCCTCCTCAACCGAGGTGTTAGGGAGAAGTTCCACTGCTAGTTTAAACGATGGAATCTCACATTCAATCGACAATATTGCTTCGATACCATACACTAACTGGAAAGGTGTGAACCCCATGGCAGACTTAACGGATATCCAATATGCCCACAATGCTGAGAACAACATCATGTGCCAGTTTGACTTATGAATTCCTACCATCCGTCAAAGAATAGTAGTTAAGACTTTGTTGATTGCTTCAACCTGGCCATTGGCCTGCGGATAGTAAGGTGTTGAGTGTTCATGGCAAAGACCCAACTTCTCAGTGAATTCGAACATCATAAAATTATGAAAATGACTACCATGATCAATAACGATAGCTTAAGGGACACTAAACATAGTAATGATATGATTGAATATGAATAAGGCTGCAGTTTTCCCGGTGTTATCAAATGTAGGCATCGCCTCGACCCACTTAGTGAAATAATCCATAGCTATAATGATGTATCCATGCCCCCTGACCGAGTGAGGGTTACATGTCATGAAGTCAATGCCCCATTTGGTGAATGGACTGACATAAAATATAGGGTGAAGAGGAGCAGGATGATATCAGATCTTGTTATTATAGGTTTGATAAGCGTGGCATTTCTGGATAGCAGTAATGCAACCCTTAAACAACGAAGGCCAAAAATAATAAGCTCGTAATATATTTTGGGCAGTGGGATACCTAGACATATGACCGCCACCTGCTCCATTGTGAAAATCATTCAAAGATTTCTCATCTTCATCGTAAGTGAGACATCGTCGAAAAATGGAATCAATACCACAACGGTAAAGAGTATCCTCAAGCATAATGCATTGACGAGATTGATACTGGATACGATGACGATCTGTACTAGAAAGGTCAAGCCATAAATTTTGAGTATGGAGATAGATTATGATATCTCCGTACCATACGTCATCATAATTGATTAGAAAGAGGGATTTTCCAGGTAAGGAATCCTCTGCCACAATTTCTGTCTTAGTAGAGGGAAGGTCACAAATAAAATCAACAAAAACCAAGGATTTCTTCGACTTGGCACGCTAAAAATCCAATTCAAACTCCTAGAGAATAACTATTCATTTGGATTAATTGCCCCCAACAATTTTCATGTCAGGATGTGTTGCACGGGGTTGCAATCGAAAATAATAGTGGTTTTGCACAATAGGATGTAGTGACGAAAACGTTGAACAACTTGAACAACTGCCAAGGCTAGTTTCTCCACATGTAGGTATTTAGTCTCTGTAGTTGTGAGACTTCGACTCAAATAGTATACAACATGCTCATCATGTGAATCATCTTCTTGGACTAAAACAATATAAATGGTAGAGTCCAAAGAAACTAAGTAGAGGAAATAGTCTCGACTATAATCTGGAGGAAACAACATGGGTCAGGTTAAGACGAGTTTCAAAGATTCAAAGGCTTTGTTTGCAGTGTCGTCCCACACGAAATCGTAACCTTTCTTCAAGAGTCGAGTAAATCCTTTCATTAATTCAACATAATTTGGAATGAATCGATGTAAAAAGTTTGCCTTCCCTTGCAAACTTTGGAGCTGGCGAAGTTTGGAAGGAGGAGGTAGATTAAGAATGGCCTCAACCTTCAAAGGGTCTACCCTAATCCCATGTATCGACACGATAAAACCGAGAAGTCATCCGAACTCCACACAAAAAACAAATTTGTGAGGATTCAAACATATACGATAATAGCGACAACGTATGAGAATGGTTCGTAGATGCGCAGAGTGATATTGGCAATGTATAGAATGTGCCGGTAGATTGTCTAAATAGGGTTGCACAATGTGATTAATATCGTGAAAAGCGTAAGAAATAGCACGCTGAAAAGTCGCTCCAGCGTTTTTCAAACCAAAAGGTAGTTTCCGATAGGTGAAGGTTCTCCAAGGACAAATAAAATCATTCTTGTGTTGATCTGTGGGTAAGATATTGATTTGATTATAGCCGGAGAAACCATCCATCAAAGAAAATATTTCACTTCTGGCACAGTCGTCAACAATCTGGTCAAGAAAGGGGGTAGGGTAATTGTCCTTAGGACACGCCTTGTTTGTATCCCTATAATTAACGCAAACACAGATCTTGCCTTGTTTCTTTGTAAAGGGAACAATATTGGACACCCAATCTATCAAAGCCACAGGATAGATAAAGCTGCCTTTAAGAAGTTTTTCAAATTCAAGCTTAATCGTAACAACCTTCTGTGGGTGCACTGGGAGAATTCTTTTCCAGATGGGTTTAGCATCCGGGTATGTCTTCATTTCATGCACAATGATATCGGGATCAATACCAGACATCTCTTCATAACTCTAGGCGAAAATGTCACAAAATTCTTGGAAAAAGGATTTATAAGTACAGACTTCATCAACAGAACATGAAGCACCGATATGTACATTTTCCACAACTCCGGGCTTGATCGAAATTTCAAGAGGGATGGTAGGGGAAATATTACTCAAGTTCCCTTCGTACAAAACATCATGTGTAGGTTCAGGAACATAGGAAATAACAATGACAGTAGACAATGTTGAAATTCATTGATAGCTCTCTAAGGTCTCGGGTTCCAAAAAGAGGATAGAATGATGATGCCCATCGTCCCACGAGGTTTGTTCCATAGAAATGACTGTCATGATCATCACATTAGTAGGAAAGATCACATGAAATGGATTGGGAGACATATCACAGAGAGAAGGATCTGCAAAGGTTGCTGATTGAATAACTTGATAAGATAGTTCTACTGGACTTAAAGGCATGCTGTTGCCATAACGAGAGAAATCACTAGGGTCAGGTACTATCCACGGGTCATCGGACGTAGGGGTTTCACTAAACAAATTCAATATCATATTGATTGAGGTGAAAAAAGGAGAAGGAATATTGGGTGGAGGAATGGGGAAAGTACCCATCAACGTGGAATATTTAAGAAGACCCACACCAACATTCTCATATCCATGAGGTGTTTTCAAAATAAACAGGACGTTGCTAGTACGCGAATTAGAGTTAAAGAAGGCCAGTTGATCGAGAATAATGACCTTTCCTTGGTACGGGAAATGTAACACACAGAAAAGGGTAGAAAAAACTATGTGCATGGAGTCAATCCAGCTATGGCCAAGTAGGAGGTTATAATCAAGAGGTGCATCGAAGACCTCAACCTCGACATTAACCGATTTACCTTCTAACGTAATAGATAACGAAGGAAGAACACCATAAGGTTTGAATCCTGTACCATTAAAAGATTTAAGTGTATTGTGGGACTCGGTCAGGGCAGGAGAGCTAATGGATTTCCAAAAAGTAACAGACATAACACATGTCGAGGCTCCTTCGTCGATAATGGTTCGACAAATATTCTTGT
>JASDQU010010300.1:50746-70797 GCA_032191745.1 Picea mariana | reverse complement strand
CCATACGGTTGTTGAGCCCATTGGAAAGGAATATTCCAATGTTGAGATTGTACCATAGGTATACTTTGGCCATAAACTGGATTATGGCCTCCAACTTGAGATTTCCCCCAATGTGAAGTTTCCCCCCAACTTGAGGTTTCCTCCGAGGTTGAGGTTGACCTCCAACATGAATCTGAAAACCAGAAGTGATAAGGTGACTGGTGCCTCCAACTTGATTGGAGCTACTAGGACCAGGACGATTATCTCCTCCATGCGAGGGTGAGGGAGGAATGTGCAACCCTCCGGAGAGAACCTGGGCAGGTGTAGGAACAAAACTAGAAGCAACATTGTACCCAGGTGGAACAAAAATATTTGACCCTCTGGTTGGATGCTGGGCAGGTTTGACAATGGAAGTATTCAAAGCGTTATACCCAGGAGGAAGTGAAGGACTCGATATAGATGGGAGCAATGTTACAATAAGCGCTTGGGTGATCGCCGTATTCTCGGTGGAAAAAGGCGTAGCTTGTGAAGCCATGGTAGAGCTGGCAAACTGCAAAGGATGGATAGAGTGAGAACCAACCAACAATTGGTATGCAACTGTGACGAAATTACTGGTCATGCCAGTAAAGTGATCTAAAGGTAATGTGTAAGTATTATACACCATAGACATTTGTGATGCCATAGGTTGGTGAGAACTCGTTCCTAGGTTGTCAAAAATATCGTTTCCTAAAGAATGGAGAGGGACAAAGCTAGGATTTAAAATTCCAGCAGTATGAATTGGGGTTATAAACGACTCACTTTGAAAAAGGGGATTTTCTACACCAGACTCTGTATTAGGTCCAGTAGGTACTTCAGTATGTTCATCAACAACAATATCTCCTGATGAATTAATTCAGAGCAAGTCTGGGTCTCGTACCACACTCAATAACGAGCTTACGAGAAGTATGAATGCTTCCAAAGAGTTACAAATTCTGAATTCCTCTAAAGAGTTCATACTCCCAATTTTAGAGGCCACTTCGTTATTGACTGCTCCTTGAAGAGAGCCTTCCGGTGAGTTGGGAAGAAAAGGGACGTAATCTTCCGAATTTTTTGGAGGTAGCCTTTGTATCCTACGTGAACGATGAAGGCCTATGTTGGCTGCACCAAATAAAGAATAGAAAAAATCTATGGCCAACTAGAGAAACAAACAACACTCACTAATAAAATCTAGAAATCAAACCAAGAAAGCAAACCTTCTTATTTCAAAGTCACTAGTTGGTGATGAAATCCAACGTCGTAAAATCAAGACAAGAAGGGGTTGGGTAAGTGGGTGGAAAATTTATGTCGATGACCTGCTTAACGGACTTACGCCTTGGTGCAAGCTCCCACACATAATCATGGGTATAACCTCCAAGGATCCCAAGTGAGTTTGGCCAACGTCGATACAAGGTACCGTGAAGACTTTCCCCTCCATAGTCACCTAGTGTAAATACCTTAAAGAGATAGGCCACTAAGGTTACCACTTACTCCAATGATGCCTGGGGAAACAATTGAAAATCCGATCCACACACAAAGGCAGGGTATCTAAGCTCGAAATCAACTCGAAAGGCTCCCACACATAATCGTGGGTATACCTTCAAGTGACCCCCAATATTACACACAATCTATACACCAAGACCAACAAAGCAAGGTGAGTAACTCTGCCAATCTTAATGCGATCTTAGGTTTGACCCTTGTGTGAGAAGGGCTTCCCAGGAAAAAATGTAGCAAATGGATTTGACACTCTCCCTATCACAAGATACTATTGTGTGTTTTAATTCTTTGGAGAGGGTGCCTTTCAACCTATTCCAAAGCGCTATCCTAGCTAATGTTGGTTTAAAGAATTTCTAGAAAATAAAAGTTACTAGCAAATTTTAATATTACACTGTGTTTTAAGAGGCTGTTGTTTACTCAAAAAGGAGAAGGAGATGAAACCGATGAGATGTATGACCTTGATCCAATAAAATGCAATAAGAGATGAATGTGAAATATTTCAATTCAATGAACTCTAATTACAAAAGGGAGAAGGTATTTTTCTTTGAAATACAAAAGCTACGAAACACAATTTCCAAATTGAATGAACAAATTCCAAATACTTAAAAGTTATGAAAATTTCCAATTTTCTCTTATAAATATTTGAATGCAACAATTTTCTTAAAGATTGCTAAAAATAAAATGATTTTGAGTTCTTGCTTTCTCAAGTCAGATCAGAGATGCAAGACAGGGAAGAAAATGCAATCCAAGAAAATCAATACACTCACAACCTTGTTCCCAAATCAAAACTCACTATATAGATAAAAAAAATGATAAGAAAACTCTTTGTCAAATGCAAACAAAACCATTCCTCAATATATAAACAATCTGGAAAGTGAAGATAATCCAAAACTTCAAACAAATTAAAGAATCTTTGTCATGCAAGCACTCAGGACTGAGATCCAAAGATTATATCCTTGTGACAAAAATCAAAAGCAAAAAACTTGCAAAATCACAAAGAAAAACTTTCAATCACTGAAAATCAATCAAAGAAAATATTTAAACTCACAAATCATTCAAACACTGGTGTCAGAAGCTCATCCCAGGCAATTGAGGCAAAACTGGGTGAAAAAATAAAAGATGGCTTTTCCCAACAAAATCTACAGGAATTGTCCCAGGCTGCCTATGGGGCACAATGCGACGATCTAGGATTGTCATAGGCTGCTAAGAGGGTACAATGTGATGCCAGAGGGTCACCGTAGGCTGGATATATAACACAATGCAATGATCTCTGTAACCAAGGAAAAAATCGGAAAAAGACAAAAAATTCAAGTGAACTTGCAGACCCAGGGAGTCCATATGGATCACCCAAAGAATCAGAGAATGAATTTAACCAAAGGAAGGTGGTCTAAAGGCAAGTAAGAGACAAAAAAGCAAAAACAAGTTGTATCCCCAATATGGTCGCCAATTTTTTTTTTGGACTAATCGGTAAGTGTGGACACAAACATATCTCCCTAGTACCACCCAGAACTAGAACAAAACATAACAAAATATGAACCTTTCCCTAGTCTTTAACTATTGAGTTTAATAGCTAACAAGAGATGGACAACATACCGTTTAAATGCTGTTTCCTCTTTTCATCGCCATCCTTTCTCTGTTCCAATACTCTTTCAATATTGACCCTGCAAAGGAACACAAGCCAACCAAAGTGAAAGCAATAAAGTATTCTCAATAAAAACCTATGTATGAAATCAAGGAATCATTCAATAAAACAAGAATGGTTTTATGGGAAAGAGACATATCACTGTATCATATTCAATAGAAAGTGGAGAGTACAACCAAAGCCTTGATGTTGCAAGGTCCCCTTTCAATGGCTCTTTGCTCTAACACACACACCTTTGCTCCAAATCTCTTGAATGAAGAAGATCCACCATGTAGCTTGTAGAACTAAAGCAAAGCTCCCAAGAATGATCTGAGGCAGAGTTTCTCCATAAAAATATTAGCCTATTAAACATTTTCCTTTTCCATAAGATATCCCTCCTTATATTGGATGAAGAAGGGATGGATGAGGAGATTAGGATGATTCCACCAAATCGAAAAAGTGAGTAATATCCAAACCGTTAGGAGACCACCTCATCTTCTAGAAGATCCACTTTTAGAAATTTCGTGAATCTTCGACTTTTCCTTAGCTTTTGGAATCATTTCACCCTAACTATAGTGCAACTTGCAAAGACGTCGCAGTCCAACTCTAGACCAGGATGCGACGATCAGGTATCTTCACACCCTATGTATTTTGCAACCCGCGATGACCTTCCTTGATGTGGTTTTTGAGAAGGAAAAGCCTTCCTTGATGTGTGTTGTAATTCTGTGTGAAAATAATTACAACACACGACACAAATATATTTGGAGGAGGCTCACATGCATGAGGAAATCCATAACACAACCCAAATATCGATAGATGAAGCACATAGACAGACCTCGTTGTGACATGCAGAGCAAAAGGCTTATGAAGAACAACGCTAGGTGGTTTTTCAATGCACAATGTGTGTATAAGCCTTGCAAAACTTAGGTCGCATGGAAGAAGTTAAAGGTCAAGTCAATACCTTGTTATATTACTGTTTTCACTTGCTTAAATATCCAAACGCTGCAATTAAGTTGACACAGATGTTAACTGCTTGCATGAAAGAACAAGGAGAGAAGACCACCATATCAACTCCATTGCTAAAAAGGGATGTCTTCCAGGTTAGCAAGAAAAAGCGCATTGGCCGAGATTTCAAGATGACAATAAATCTTGGTGGGTATGACATGGATGGATTCATGTGGGATCTAGGATCCGATGTGAACATTTTACCCAATAATTCTTTGGAAGTGATGTGTAAGCCTAAGTTGGTCTGGTTGTCCATCCAACTCCAGTTATCCAATTAATACAAGATCTATCCCATAAGCTGACTGGAGCAAGTATAAGTGAGCATTGATGGAGTGAAAACAAAGGCCGACTTTGAAGTTATTGAGATCATGTATGATTCTACTCCATAGCTTGCATTGTTGGGAATTGACTAGGCCTTTGACAATAGTGCAATGTTAAACTTGAAGAAGAGGCATATGTACTTTGAAACTGAAACCCTGTGTCTGGTCACGCCGCTAGAACCATATGAGGGTGACCACTACAATGATCCTGTAGATGAGGATGCATGGAGATCGAGCATTGAAAATATTTACAAGGCCACGAGGCACAGGGGGATTACATCAACCCCACCGCAGATGGAGAATTGAGTTGGAGAAGTGTCAAATCTTATGACATAGATTCTAAGGATGCCCCAAATAGCTAGAAGAATAATATTTATGAGGTGTCAACAAGGAGGTGTGCACATATCTTGACAGAAGAGCACATGGAATAATTTGTATCTTATCAATACAATGGATCAGAGCCGATGGACACATTAATTGCATGGATACAACATATTCCAGAATATCAAAGATTTAGTGCCATTGATACAATGATGGTTGGCATCCCATCTATTAATCTAGATATCCACCTTTAGAACTATAGCAGTTGAATCAAGGAAGAGTAAGATAATAGTGGTGGGGGCCTATTGGCACCCAAAGTTTTGGGTTCAATTTTTCACATGCACACAAACAAAGTTATGCGTGCTCATTCCATAGTTTTGCACGCACCTAATAAAATGCGTGAATAATTCCATAAAGTGGGCATCAGATCGAGTTTTGTTAGTAGCGCGCCAAGTGTAAAGACTACCAAGTTTGAGTCAGTTTGAGTTTTTCCAGTTGCGTCAAAATCCAAGAATATGCCTACTGGAATCAAGAAAGGAATCATCGGGAAATATTTTCGAATGATTATTGACAGTAGCATACAAAGACGTGGGGTGGCTAGAAGATGAGATGGCCATGTATTTAAGATTTCTCTTGATACAAAGAGTCTACAAGGAGCGCTGTCAGGAACCATAAGCATGCGAGGAAATTGGATTAGACAAGTGAGTGGAGCAGAGTAGAAAGAGACAATTCTCCCTAGAAACGAAAGATATAAAAAGGAGTTCTAAGCTTAGAACGAGAGCTATCTAGTTAGTCATTCAGTTGGTTGGTTGGTTAGTTGATTAATTGGATACTTGACTAGTTTGATATTTTTTGAGTTAGCTTAGCTACCAATATTGAGCACACTTCGAGCCTACTATAATCTTTTGATGTTTTGAATATATTCATGTGTATTTGATATGTCTTAGTCCTAATGCAAGGCACATGGCACATTATGTTGTATTTCCACTATTTTATATAATAATGATATGAAGTTCCATGGATATCATAGGAAGCTATTCAATGCATTGTATAACTCTGATGTGATGGAATTCTTCCAGTAATAAAGATATGGGAGTTCTCATGTAATCTATGTCTGTGGTGAATGAGTTGAATATGTGTGTGAATTGTTTCATTTCTTAGTACAAAATATTTTATCAGACCTGAGTTACATGGATTCCAATTGCGGTAATTAACCCTTCATCCTTGTCACAAGACCTTATGGCCTTTGTGATCCTCTCTGCATCTCGGGTGAGACCTTCCTCGACCTTTAGGGTTTTTGTTGGACAACTTTGGATGAACCTAGGGTCTAAAACTCCTCAGAATTAAGAAGGATGGAATGCACATAAGCATGGGCCAAAGGTGAACACAACATCTACACACATGAATAAAAGAGTTCAGGTTTCCAGATTAAATCCCTATGTGTTTGTGGATGAGTCTATGAGATTATATTGCTATGTTATTTTGCATGTATGGATATATATTACATTCTATTACGTGGATGATTAATGCTGTAAGTATGTTGAGTATGGACAATGTCTATTCATGTAGAGAATAACGCCACTGTGAATCCTTATCATTACACACACACACATGGAAATATTAGCTAGTGATGACATTATTCTCGAGTCTAGAATTGTACAGAGAAGTCTATTAGAGTGTTGAAACATGATTGAGTTCTGTTATGTATGATGCTCACGAGGATGAGAGATGTTGTTGAATATAAGTATGAGCATATATATTTTTTAGAGTGTAGTGTCACATAGATATGATAAGTATTCATATGAGAGGATAATTTCTCAGTTTATAAACTAACCGTTGATTGCATGATTTAGTGGTATAACTCGAAGGGTGATGCTGCAATGAAGACTGATTAGAGGTGTTGTCAAGTATATAATTGTTTGAAAGTACCATATATAGTTGAAACTCTCATCCTACAAATTGGAAAATATGGAGTAGATGGATTAGTGCAGACTTGTGTTCTATAGTATCCATTTAATGGTGCTATAGATAAAAGACACTAGGGACACACAATCCAAATGGTTGTACCATTCTCTATTTAAGAAATCTATGTGGTTCTATTATGTAGTAGAAGTTTTAGAGAATCTACATTCACAATTTTACATAGAAGGAATTCCATGGTGAATTTACTCTGGTAGGCAGGAGGGGTGGATCATCTTACATCAAGTGGTATCAAAGCTAGTTATAGCTCTCCGATGAAATAATATTAGAGCAAGTTTTAACTCTGGTTGAGAATTTACAGAATTATTAGAACTAATTCTCTATTGAGAGTTGGATTTTGAGAAATTAGTTCTTGTGTAACTATGACAACAAGGAGACTTGAGAGAATGTTGTTTCAAATTGTGTTTGCTAGAAGAAGAGTAATGGGAGGAAATGCTGGAAGAAAGGCCCATGAATGGTGGTCTAGTTGAGGGATACAAGACAACTCCCAAGGATGTCATTGTGAATAGGAGTAGATCAAGGAGATGCAAGAAAAAAAATGAGCATTTAAAGAATTATAGAATAAAATAATTGGAGATGATGGAGTTGTATAAGATTCAGAATCAAAATAGTAGAGGATAAGGAAAATAAGATGCACAAGATAAAGGATCGAATGCCGAAGAAAAGGAGTGAAGTTATTAATGGGAAAACATTGAAGATAGAAGAAGAAGAAGATATATAAGAACAAAACGATGAATGAAGTAAAGAAAGTCCAGAAGGTTGCTGCTTAGAAAGAATATAGTCTGTGAGGTAATTTGTTGCTAGAGATAGAGGTTGTGTAGGTTGTGAGATAAATTCATGATCAAATGAGATGGAAGTTGTTGTGGTGGTTATCCATGATTTTTATCTTGAGATGAAATCATATTCACTTGAAATGAGCTTGGACTGTGTGGTTTGAACTTGTCGTATAGATGTTGGCTACACAAGGGACACTTTTTGAAAGTGTTATATGGGAGAGGAAGATATGACTCCATGTCATGGGCAACTAGAATCCTTGACCATAAGAGTAGGCTGCAAGATAAAATGCAGTCATAAGTTTTACGATTAGAGACTAGGCTCATATGTTCCAAGGAACATGTTGGTAGCAGTGTGCCAATGGAAATTCATTACTGCCAGATGATGGATAGATATTTAGAGTGGAACTGATTCCAAAATAAATGATAATGAAAATAGACACAAAAAATTACAACAATGGAAGGTAGAGGTAAATGTGGTGTGTCTCAAATGTAGCGAAGAAAAGGAGGGAGTGAAGATGGAATTCTTTTTTCCCCCTTAATATGTTATTTTCTTATTTGCAGGAAGAATGAAATTTGTAGCTGTAGATGAAAGCATATGTACTTGGATGAGAAGGATATATGAATAACAGTCGAAGAATATGAAATAGAAATATGATGTGAAAGAAAAGGAATTTGTAGAGATTACATCAATCGTAAATCATAGAGGTTGCAGATAATGAAGATGGCTGAAGAGAATTCTTGAGAAGAAGATGATTCCATGAAGATAAGTTATTTGGGAAGAAGCATGAGTGAATTTATTGAGTTGAATATGGATGAAATTATAGTCTTGAAGAAAGAGGAAGTTGATGAAGATGTTTATGATAAAGAAAGAGAGAAGATTGCAAATATGTTGGAGGAAGAAGACATGTTATAGAATAATGTTAGAAGGATTGAAGGCCGTTGAATGAGAATATGTTGAGAACTGAGTGTAAAGGTGCTGGTTGAAGAGGAAGGACATTGAATGTATGTCTTTGATAATTTTAATTTGTAAAAAAATTAAATACGCTGATAGAATATCCAATCGAGGTAGTCTATGTGTGGTTGTGGATTGATTCAAGGGAGGTGTAACATGTGAGCATGTTGTTGGTGGTAGATATTGTTGTTCTCTGTTAGATGTGCAGGATTCTTGGAATGTTAGTTCTTCATTTTCCTCTGGAGGAGTAATTAAGCTTTCAGCTGTTGTCAATATCTCCTCTTCCAGAGAAGAGGAGATCCCAAATTTTTCTAGGATCCGAGTGAGCTGTTCCAAGCTTAAACTCATTGTTAAACCATCTTATTAAAGATATTCTTACAACACTCAAAACTGAAATGAGAAACTTAAATAAAATCACTCTTACTAGAAAAAAAAAAAATACTCTTCACAGTTGCAAAAATCAAGTGCTCTTGCTGAAACAGTAAATCACACTTGCAGAAATTAAACACTCTTGCATAAATTGAAATTCACACTTGCAGAAATCGAACAATCAAGGCTTTGGAGAAAACTCACTATAGTGGCCGCGAAGGTTCTTACCTCTTGTCTTATTGTTTCTCCTCCACCAAGTTGTATAATTTAAAAAAAAAACAACCTACCTACCTAGACCTCAATCCATTTAGCACTTCCTTGACAACGACGCCAAAATGTTGGTGGTAAATATTGTTGTTTAATAAATACCCAATAATTTAATTGTCAACCTGAGGAGTTTGTAAACTTATGAAGCACAAGCACAATATATGCAAGATTGAAGCTAATTTAACCTAATCTAATGTTAAAGCTACAACTGAGATTGAATCATTAAGCTAATGCAGGAAGCTGAAACACATGACTTGGAATTGAATTGCTAAAACACACGACTGAAGTGAAATTGCGTAAATGAAATTAACTTGAAATGGAAACTTGCATCAAAGGAAAAACAACATGTGAAGAGCAACAAGACGACACATGTGAGCTCACATGAATAGTAAAGTAGTCTCAAATTACATTACAAGAATCAAATGACAAATCATGAAACAATAATGAAAACATGAATCAAACTAAGAATCCCTTTCTCCAATATTACAAAACCCAAACTCTACATACTAAGATTCATTCCAGAATTCTACTCGAATCCTAATGAATACTCCTAAATGATTTCTCAGTGACTACCAAAATGATTACTAAATGATTCCTTAATCACTACTCCCTCATGAAGAGAGAGCACTCTCTTTTATACATGAGAGCCTTGAAGATAAGATAACCATCTCATAATTACAGATCCACTTTTCTCTCAACCAATTTCCCATTATTACAAAATATAATCCCTTCAAATCCTCACACATATCTCTCATATATCTTGGATAAGATATGCCAACCAAATATCCATGATCTTCTCCTTGGAATAGGATTGAATTATCTCCTCAAATCTTGAAATGGTGGAGGAAGTATTCGAGAAGTCCTTTTGTATTAATTCTTCACATATTCCTACACATTACAAAGCTCACACATTTTTGAGATATGTATGAAAACATGTCAATTTTCTAATATTTAATCACAAATTTCCTTTTAGTACTAAAATGAATAAAGTGGAAAATAATAAGGTGAAACCCAAATATATTTATGAAAATGATATCATGAAAGGTTAATGGGGCGATGAAATGTGAAGAGTGATGAAGGGAAAGGTGGATGAAAACATGACATTCATGTGACCCCATGTTGTACAACTTTGATCATGAATGGTTGGATACATCGCAGGTACTTTGTACACTACATGAAAATGATAGTGGAATGTCTCATATGGGACGTGAATCAAATCGATTTATGCAGGTGAGGCATGGGTAAGGATAACCTGACTAGTGCTTGTGGTAATGAAGAAACATAGACAAAAATGGTAGGAATACTAGAAGGTGAGTTTTAGTATAAATGAGATTGAAATCCATATTTCCATGAAAATATATTGATTATGTTGTTGCAGATAGATATGTGACAATGGACATGAAGATAAAAACAATGAGTTGAAGAAAGAATATGCATCATGAAGAAGATTCCTTGTATTCCTTGGAGAGTTTAATGTACAACAATGGACAATGTAGAGTTGGTGAAGGAAACAATGATGAAAGTTGCATTGGGTAGCTGGATATTTGAACAATTTACATCATAAGCATGATTTCTTAATAACCTAGGGAGTATGATCTAGGAGCATCAACTTAATTCTGAGGATGCCACCATGAATATTTGTATAGAACCAAAATTGGTTTCTATAGAATATGAAGGCTGTAGAATGTGACAATCTTGTTGCAAAAGTGACAATGTTGCTACAAAATGTAACATTGTTGTAGGTTGTGACAATTTTGCAAATCAACACACTTCTATAAAATTGATAAAAGATAAATGTATGAGAGAAAATACAAAGGTTAAGAGGAAATTTGTATGTGTAGAATGTTGTTCAAAGGATGTGTTGAAAAATGAGTGCACTGTTGAGTGGAAGTTGGAAGGTCACACTGAAAAAGAAGAATACCTAGAAATGAAAGGGAAGAATCTGAAAAAAAGGGCATGAGAGCAATGTTTGGAGGATGAAGGTGAATAGTTTCCTGAATATAAATCAATATAGCATTAAGGAAGTGAAAAGAGGCTAGAAAAAAGAATAGAAGAAACACAAAGAAGAGGAGGAGAATATCTCTAGAGGAAGGTGATAGAGGAAATTGTTGAGGTTGCCATGGCATTTGGCCTGGAAACCTAAAGAAATTTTAAAGCTGATATGTGGCCATGGAACAAATGTAATTTATTCTCTACACAGATAAATAAAAGAGTTTAGGTTTCTAGATCAAATTCCTATGCATTTGTGGAAGAGTTTGTGAAATTATATTTCCATGTTATTTTGTATGTATGGATGTCGATTTCATTCTATTGCATGGATGATAAATGATGTAGGAATGTTGAGTATGAAAAATGTATGTTCTTGTAAAGAATAATGCCATTATGGATCCCTATACATGTGTGTGTGTTTGGAAATATTAGCTATCCATTACATTATTCTTGAGTCTAGAATTGTATAGAGAAGTTTGTTAGAGTGTTTAACCATGACTGAGTTTTTTTTATGTATCATGCTTGTGAGGATGCGAGTTGTTGTTGAATATAAGTATGAGTGTAGATATTTCCCAAATCAAAACATCACATAGATATGGGAAGTCTACATATGAGAGAGGATAATTCCTTGGTTTATAAATTAACCATTTATTGCATGATTGAGTGGCATAACTTGAAGGGTGATGTTGTGATGAATACTGAGTAGAGGTGTTGTCAAGTATATAATTGTTTGAAAGAACCATATGAAGTTGGAAATCTCATGTTGTATATTGTAAAATATGGAGTAGATGGGTTAGTGTAGACTCATGTTTTGTAGTGTCCATTTACTGGTGCTATAGAAGATAAGAAAATAGGGATGCACAACCCCAATGGTTGTAGCATTCTCTATTTGATAAATCTGTGTGGTTCTATTATGAAATAAAAGTTTTATAGCATCTATGTTCCAAAGTTTGTGTAGGAGAAGAAATTCCACTGTGAATTTACTTTGATAGGCAGGAGGGGTGGATCCTCTTGCATCATAAAGGATCACCTTTAAGGGAATAATTATGCTAACTAACTTTTGATTAAACATGGATAGTCCTAGAATGATTAGTGGGTATGATTGATAACCCATAATAAGTTGGACATGGATAAAAGGTGAATTGTGTTCTTGTATAATTCAAATGGTTGTGAAAAGAACAATGTTGAAATAAACATTTCAACATAACATTCACAAAGGGAATACATGGAAATATATACACACAAATAATCAAGAGGTAAATGTGGGAAGGTTAACCAACATAATTATTATTCAATTTTCATGAGTATTTATAAAATCAAGGGAATGGTTGGAGTAGTTGTACCCACTGTAACTAATCATTCGTTAAGTTCTCTTTATACATTTATTTACTTATACATTCACATTTACATTTGTATGTTTACTTTATACTAAGTCTAATGTCTTAACACATTTGTATGATGAAATTTACAAGGGATTCAGAGGCCCTCCAACATCTCCTCAACTTAAAATCCTTGCTTTGTCTCGAAGAAACTATGCAACAACATCATGGGTCCTATTACTCTTTTAAAATTCGTCTTCAATTTGATAGGTGTTTGTGCAATTAATGAATCTTTATTTTGACTCACACTCTCACCCTAGACAACACTTGTAGCATGGTTGGTTCCTTTTTCAAATGTGAGTGAATTACTTTGCACTATGCTCACCTCCCATTTCTTATATTTTTGGCCTCTGAGGTTACAACTTTAGGAATCGATCTACAACTCATCATATTGAGTGCCTCGATGATTTACTTCATTCTTGTGTCATCATATTTTATTTAATCTCTATGTATGTGTCATTTGATGTCTCTTTCTTGAATACCTTCTCTTGTCATTGTAGCGAGAACCTTGAAATAAATACTTTCTACAAGTCAATGCTCCAATCCTATTGCTTATTCATGCCACAAGAACTCTCAATCAAGTGCTCATTGCCATGCTCCAATGTCTCAATCAAGTCCCCAATCAAATGATCAGTATCTCTGCTCAAATATATGCTTGATAGAATGATATGCACGATCAATACTCATGGTCGAACTGCTTAGTCGACTCTTTTGTTTCCAATCAAACTCTTCTTTTGTTGGACTACATTGAGGATCCTTTTCATTCTCTTCCCTTTCTCTGTATGGTGTGATTTGAAGCACTACACAAGGGTCTCTTTTCTCAAAAACTATGTGCTTATCTTCTCTCTTAGCCACATTATCCTCCTTACTATACCTAAACCTTTCCCAAAGAGAAATACTCCAATATCTCCATTTGATTAATTGTCTTCCTCTCTCGACATCCTCGATCCATCCATTCCTTATTCATCCTTTTCATATCTTTCCACTCTCAGACCATCCTCTGGTCATTACCCAGTCCCCCTATGTGCACGAAGGCACCTATCAATCAGATTCCATCTTCATAAAATTCTTGTCGCACAACAAAATCTTTATCCAGGTAGAAAGTAGGTTCAAAAATATTTTGCATGGACCCTTGAATAATTCCCTCTCTGCGACACTATAAGACTAGGTACAATCTATTGCAAAATCCTTAATGTAACCCCAGAGTATACTATTCAACCAAAAAAAAACCACACGAGAAACTTTCTTACTTATTGTGTTCAACTGTCTGATTAATTTAGGAGTCCAGTTTCTTGGAGCCTCAGCTCGGTATCTTCCAACATTCTCCACTAGCCTTTCTAACCATTCAGTCCAAATTATCAAAAAATCACCAAAGAATATTTCATGAATATATGTAAACACATACCTTTGCAACCATTGTTCATTGTTGAGTTGTGGATTCCTATTTTGTTCTCTGAAAAATTCACATTCTTTCCTCCTTAACCATTCTGTGATCTCCTCCTTATTCGACCTCCAAAACATTTCCCTCAGTTATAGATCCCGGTCCCAGAAAACAAACCATTTGTTGGCATGCAATGGGTAGACCTAGGGTCAATCATTAATAAACCAACAAAACCATTAGACATCGACCTTTTTGGCATCAACTACAAGAAAATAAAGTCTCACTCGAGGCATCTAGAGGGACTGCAGGAACCAAGTTTATGCAGTGATGAGGGGAAGTGAGGCATTCAACATAACCATACTATGCATTATCCATTCATCTACTGTGTGCACATTTTTTGATACTTAACCTTTAATTATCATTAAATTTACCCCGTGCGTGACATTACTCCACTTAACATTCATTCCTTCACCATTAACTTAAGTGCGCATGACCATAACAACATATAATAGTGACATATTCAGGATACTAGACCTTTATCTTCATTGCATAGAAACAATAAACAACATACACATTAGGAACATAACATGAAAAAACAACACATCAGGACACAAGGTTTTAACGTGGTTCACCCCAAATTGGGCTATGTCCACAACGACTAGATTCTTATTTTATTCATTCATAATCTCCTTACAGCTGCACATTGCTCTTACAATAAGGTATAACAATGGACATTACCCAAACCTACCTCAATCGTTTTGCCACGGTGCAATCCTAACTCTTGAAAACCTCAGTCATCACTCTAAACACTCGAACACTTAGCCAATTCTTCACTCAATATCTCACTCCAAAACTCATCACTCTGAACAATCAAACACTTAGCCAATTATTCACTGAAGCTTTGGCTCCAAAACTCATTACTCAAAACTAATCCCTCTACCCAAAATCCCATTACACTTTATAGCTTTAGAATAGGGCTAATCCCGTTACAAAATTGTTACAAGGTGGACATAATTTCCCAAAAATCCTAACTATGTTTTACCTTTTACATGCTGACTCCCAAACATGCTCCAACTGCTTTGCGCATGTGCTGCTACTTAGCCAAAATTTTGCACGATCCATTCATGTGTGATTCCCAAGACTTATCCAAAATAGCCTGCTCCAATAAATGATTCATCTTTGATCTTGTTTTTTCCGCTGCATATGTGTTCATTCAATAATTTTCAGTGTATAATTGTTCAGTGATAAGAACTAGGGTGTTAGTGTTGGTTCACTAGGAAACAATTTTCAGATTTGAAAATTAGTCACATAGAGTGCATGTGAAAATTGACATGGTATCAAAGCTTGGGATTTGAAGAGAAGGGATCATATTGAGACACTTTATTGGCTACAAAACTGGAAGAGTGTTGTACTTTTTCTTGTTCTAGGCAAGTCAAGATGGTGAATACATTGAAACTTGATGATAGGTTGGAAGGAGAAACCAACTTCCAGGCTTGGAAGGAAACGATTTTCCTTCTGTTGGAAGATAATGACCTCAAGGAGTATGTCGAGGATGTGGTTCCTAGCCTAACTGATCCAATAGATTTGGAATTCCACAAAAAGAGGGATGTAACATACCCAACCACCCTAGGCTGGGCCACACCACTCAATCCAAACTTCGGTAGCTCAGAATCAACCAAACTATAACATGCCCAACATACTACTTGGCCATGCTACTAAAAATATCCACTACACAAAGTTTAAACTAAACCTTAGTTTGCGCAATATCACTTGAAGTAACGTTCTTAACTTCGAACTGAGTTGTGCCACATTAATATTCTTCTTTTAACACAACTTTATGAAGTGGAAATAAGTCAAAAAATTGCGCACACTAGCATACTGATCACACAACTCAACTGTGCATGCAACAACCTTTGTGTCACATGCCAATTCTGATTTCCCTATGCGCGGGGTCTATTTCCTTGAACACACACATGAGATCCAACCTCCTTTGCACACATGCTACTTTCATGTGCACTTGGCCATTTAAACCTCTTATTGAAGACTCATAACCAAAACCAAAAGGATAACTTAACATGAAAGACTATCCACATTTGTTATATCCATGCACAACTACAAATACAAGCTATAAGCACCATACTTACATGCACAAACAACATAACACATAGTAATAACAAAAACTACTTATATGTGATAACATATAAGAATTAACAATGTCAAATGTAAATAAATAAGCACACAGTAAACAAGACAACACATAAAGAACACTTATATTTTATGGAAGTCAACAACTGTGCACATAAATCAATTGTTCCTCCCATCCATAGACTTTGTTTCTCATAAGATTTCATCAATAGGTCACCCCCGAGTTGGGGATTAACTCCACCAAGGAAAAAAGTTTCCTAGTGACAAGATAAGATCTGATTCTCATCATAATTTCTCAATCCTAAGTGCCCGCTGCTGCAACTAGCCTACAATCCCTTATTCCCTACGCACCTGTCACACCCAAGGAAGTGTGGCCCTTCTCTTTTCAACAATCTTCCAGTTGCCCCATTTCCCTTCCAGGGTTACCGACAACATGTTGGATATGAAGTCTTTGAGCCCTGCGACTAATGCCCAATGCACGAGAGAAAAATTCCCAACATATCTCTCACCTGGAGAGTATGCTCATGGGTCTGACAAGCCACTTCTCAACAACCAGTCTCTCACCCAGAGAAACTGCTCACGGGCCTGAAAACCCATCTCTTTGACAATAAAAATATGATTACATCCCCACAACTCCTTACAAGCTTCTCTATGTAGATAAGGTAATAATCATATTTCCATACAGTCCGAACCCCTTCTTCTCACGAGATCCTAAAAACATGAATAATTGTCCCTGAAAAATCATAATAATTCCCAAAATACACTAAGGCCAACAATATATATTGTATGCCTTCAAATTGACACTTGTCACTTTTAGAAGTAGGATAAGCCACTTGGTGACTCGTTCCTTACCCTCATAAACTTAGGATAAAATAATTATCCAACATTACACTTTTTCCAGAAATATTATAAAATATTCCTCGAAGACTTAATTATCGCCTCCTTTTCCATTTTCCGGTGGAGTCATCCCCCCATCTCTTTTCATTTGAGTCTATCTGTGTGCAATGATGTAATATTATATTAACGACTATGATTATATTTACATGGATAGGCACACTGGCCTATCTGCATCTCAACTTACCAGCCTCATAATCACACAGGCTCTCTGGCCTCAATACATATACAACCATATATACACATATATAAATCAATTCTATGCACACTTCCAGGTCATTCCCGTGTACTTATCCAAGTGCATGCAACAATGTGAACTATGTTCACTTACCCAGGTGTGCGCAACACATAAAATGTGCACACTTTGTCTTTGATAACAATTCTCCGCACACTACTTAGGTGCACGCAACATTAAAACTTAGTGCCAACGGCTAACCAACCTAAATGTACCTTTACATTTGTTGGTTTGTTATGCTCTTTGTAGTAAAAGTCTAATCAAGGTGGATTGAATGACATACAAAGTCGAAGGTCGAGGTGGTTTGATTGGATAAGGACGAATTTGAAGACATCGACAACAAGTCGAAGGTCGGGGTGGTTTGATGGGATAAGGATGAAGTCAAAGACATCTAGAACAAGTTGAAGGTTGAGGTGGTTCAACTGGGTAAATTCAAAGTGGAAGACATCGAAAATAAGTCGAAGAGGTCAACTGACAAGAGGTTGAAATGCAGGCTTGTGGAAACTGACTTAAGACTGAATGAAGGCTGATTGATAATCTGCCTTGTAGTCTACTGTAACAAAATCCTAATATTCACAGGATTTGTAGCCAATGATATGCGTGGATCTGTAACCATTTTTGGGTGGCTTTTATTTAGGGTTTTTTCCACTGAAAATCCTATAAAGAAGGCATGTATTAATACTGTAGAAGATGATGGATGACTAATCACCAATCAATAATTGTAGAGGTTGATGTTCATGTGGACGTAAGACGAATTGGATACAAGGTTTCTCTTGTCATGTAGACGTAAGAAATAAGGTATGATGTTGATTGTGTCTTAGGTGTGGACCAAGGCTAGACATGTAACCATTTATTCTGAATGAATAAGACAACAAGAGAGCATATTGCTCAAGGAATGCTGGTTTTCTCGGTTTGGGTTTCCAGGGTAAAATATCTGTGTACTATGTGTTTTCTTTATCATTTTCTTTCTTGATTAAGTATTTCTTCCTCTCTTATGCTAGGTTTAGCGTGGAAGTGTTTCTCATTTTCTAACATGTGGTATCAGAGCTTGGTTTAACAACTTTGTATCTGAGCTAAACCCTAGGTTCAGTAAGAGTTGTAAGTCATAAATCTTTAAAGATTATGTTAAAGAATGGCAGCCAGCTGGAGAATAGAGATCCAAAAATTCAATGGACATAATTTTGAGCTTTGGAAGCTTAAAATTGAAGATCTCCTTGTAGATAAAGAATAATGGACAATAGTCTATCCAGGTACCATGTCGACAGGTATGTCGATGAAAGAATGGGAAAAACTCAAGAGAAGGTCAAGGAGTATTGTTATCACTGAAATTTCGTCCACAAATGGTTACAAGAATTCAACATCGTCAAACAGTTATGAGGTCATCCATGGACCTGAATTAACACAAAAGCATTCACAAAGGATCAAAACTATACAACTAGTGCAAAAATTAAAGGGCACTATGAAGACACTGGGCACGCGCGTACATGCACGAAACAGGAACGCAGAAATCGCGCACATGCGCACGATGCGTGATTGTGGTTGAAAAAAGTCACGCACTTGAGAAACAACACATTTATGAGAGTGGTCGGACTCCCACCCACTTCTGGTTCAGCTTCCAAGTTGATTTGACACTCAAATCTGAACTGGATTTGACTGGTTGGCTGGTCAAAGACCTAGAAATGCCCTAATTAGCCTCTTTACACACTACAAACTAGTTGGACAATAACCCAAAGGAATGCTATAAAAAGGCCATGGATACACTTCATTTTTCAAGGAATTCAAAGCAAAGCTATGCTGCCATTATTCCCTTGAGGACTCTTCTATCCTTGCCACGAGTATACTTGCATCATTGCATTGGGCAATCCATCTCACCCCTTGAGTGGATTAGCAAAGAATTCTTTCACCATTTTCATTTTCTCTTTCAAAGTTGTAAGAAGAGCTTACTTGTGGGGGTCCACGAGCCCTCCCTTGGAGGAAGAAGGGACTCATAGTCCCCTTGCTTCTCGGTGTTTTCTTTCACTAATATCAGCCTTATCATTGGTGACATGGGTCTCATTGTTTCTTTTGTCCTTATGTCCTTATGTTTATAAATTTAGTTGTTTTATTTCTTAGTTTAATTCTTAGTTGTTCTTTTATATTTCTTTTTCTAACCCTTTTCCTTGCAGCTGTCCTGATTAGCAAACCCAACTAAGCTTGCAAGCACCTCTATTTTTCTCACTAAGGTGATGAAAGAGGTGCAACATATTGGTGACTCCACTAGGGAAAGGTATCAATTTCCTACCCCATTTGGGTTTTTCTAGCTCTTCTTTTGGCTTATTTAACTTGCAGGTGCACTAACCGGCCTAAGCTGACCTGCCAATCATCCAATTCCAAGTTGAATTGGGAGAATTCCATCCAGAATTTTCATTCATGGTCATATGTCACCTGTGCGTGGGTTTTTAGGCCCACATACACGCATCGTGCACACATGCGCTCAAGTCACAGTTCTGTTTTGCGCACGTGCGCTCATTAACTCTTTCAGGTCTGCGCACATGCGCTCTGTGTGCCTCTGTCTCCACTGAGACCTGCGCATCTGTGCAAAAATTCACATTGTAAAGTTGTTGAGATGTGGGGAAGGCCATTATCCTTCTTAAAAATGATTTCAAGCATGTTTTAAAGCTGCACCACACTTAGTCCCCTCTTCATATAAAAGGGTTAGTCAAAACACATAGGCACTTAGGGGGTTAAAATCAATTTCCTCTTTTTCTTTCATTTTCGCCACATGGATGGCTTGTTTTGACTCAAAATATAAGTTGGAAATCATTTTTAATCACATTTAACTTGCATTGGGACTAGAGGTTGGATAACAATCGCTTAATATGCTCTTCTCTCGCGCCCCCAAGCGATCTTGAGAACCAGAAAAAGATTGTGAAACAATTTCATCTCC
>JASDQU010010299.1:102889-113994 GCA_032191745.1 Picea mariana | reverse complement strand
CTGCATAACAAAGTGCTTAATATTCACCTAAAAAAATAAACAGAAATTATCCATCATTTAACATTGAAAATAACACATAAAATTGAAATTTCATGTTTCCAACCTGCACTTTCTACTTATTAATAAAATTCGAAGTCACAGGTAATTTAGGTTGAAATTTCATGGTTCTAACCTGTCCTACCTGCACTTTATACCTTATTATTATATTCAAACAATGGATAGCGTGTATGATCTCTATTTACTTCTGTCACTTCTGAAATTTCAAACAATTTTAGAATTGACCATTTTTCCACAATAATTTAAATCTACGTCATTACAGAATTGTATCAAAGTCCAGATCCGCAGGTCAAACACGTAAGAGTTTGTTCACTAATATTTCGCCAATCCTTATCTGGATTGCGCGTTACTAGCGTGTTCATCGGTTCGACCGGTGCCTTAGTTACTAGGCCGGTGATTAAAATAGGTCAAATTGATTGAAAATCTTACGCCGTCAAATATGCATTGCATATGGCCAAGTCACGGGAGACAGGCGTGGCATGTAAAAAAGCCATTTATCTTTGGACTTTCGTTATTTGGCCTACATGAAATATGAAACAGAACTTCAGGCGTCACGAATGTTATAGAAATAGGAACGAATATCCCTGGAATGCAGGGATTGAACGATTTTGCGATGTATTGAAGCATGAGTTTGTGGAGCCGAGATGTTCTTTTTGACAAGGATGTAATATTGATTTCAATTTTCCACCCTGTGCCCCACAAACCCTGTGTGTGGGTTATATTATACAGCATGGTTCATGGTATGAATTTCAAAAACTGAACTGTCAGTCAAAACAGAGTTGGAATTTCAAAACTGACATGTTCGTCGGAATTTCAAAACTGACTTGTTCGTCAAATTTGACGTTTTGACAATTATCATGATTGAATGAATTTTTAACCCTATTTGATGGATAGATTGCCTGTAACAATGGGCAATTTGCCCGTGAAATTCCATGCTACATGTTATTCCGTGAAAATTTGTTTTCAATTTACGGCCGCTGTACTTGGCTATACCGCGTAGGATTTTTGAATCACCGGCCTAGTGACTAAGGCACCGGTCGAACCGATGAACACACCGGCCTAGTAACGCGCAATCGAGATAAGGATTGGCGAAATATTAGTGAACAGACTCCATGAAGAGACTTACGTGTTTGACCTTAAATCTGCGGATCTGGACTTTGATACAATTCTGTAACGACGTAGCTTTAAATTATTGTGGAAAAATGATCAATTCTAAAATTGTTTGAAATTTCAAAGTTACAGTATTAAATAGAAATCATACACATTATCAATTGACAATTGATAATGAGCATAATTAATCACTTTTTAATCTAAAATTCTAATGTATCTAAAATTCTAATGTGATGGCTAACAATTGAAGATGCTAGCATATTCTTAGTCGTCTTCTCAAATTAATGAATGTGATTTCCTCTTCATAACTTCTTTGTATTTTTGAATGCATCCTTTACCCTGTTTACCTTTTAACATTTACCTAATCATATTAAGAAATTACTGTAACACTATATAATTACCACGTTTAAATGATTAAACTTTAGCTTTAACACTTGACTATACTGCCTCTAGAAACTCATTTTCTGATTATGCCTTTCATTTTCTAACTATGCGTTTGTGCTAATAATAAAGTAAAGTGCAGATTGGACAGGTTGAAACCATGAAATTTCAACTTACCTTACTTTTGAATTATATAATATAATAATAAACTTAGATCTATTAAGGACAAAGGAATAATAAAAAAAATTTCATTTAATTCTATTTAATGTATTAATTCTATTTAAATTATTTTATATTAAATATTAACAAATTACACTTTAATTTTTTTATATTAAATAATAAAAAATTATATATATAAAAAACAGAGTTTTATAGATTCACTTTTAAAAGAAAAATAGGAAGATTTAATTTTTTTTTGGGATGTTTTCATGTAAATATATATGCATATAAGTAGTTTTTTATTATTTATTTATTTATTGTTGTTTTGTAATAAAATGTGATGTTAAGTTAAATTTTTTCTTTATCTTTATCTTTCTTCTCAATTTAAAATTTTTAGTAGTTCCACTTTCTATTGTCTTTTTAGCATGACATCTAGTGATTAATGCTTGTGATTATTGTACAATTTTGGAAGTCTTCCTCCATGTCTCCTCTTATAGCAATTAATCACTATCTAAGTTTTTTTTAGTTTATTATCCTTAGCTGCCTCATTGATTGCTAAAGTTGGATTATCGTAAGACTATTGTTCATTGCACAACATTGTTGTGCATTGATCTTCCTTCTTCATGTCATCTACAATAACCAAGAGTTGTCAAACCAATGTTTTGAAGGAATTGAGGTGATTTGCCACTATATCACCGATCATTATCTTACAAGCATACAACCTCTTTCAAAGAAACAATGTGTTGACTATGAACTTTTCCTCATACAAGGTTCCAAGTTTCTTCAAAAGCTCCTTCATTGTAACTGTTCTTGAAACATTCAAGAGCACTAAATCAAAGATGACTCACATAAACAAAATCCCTTTCCTTCTTGTCCATTCAATCCCATTATTATTTCTTTATAGCATTGAGCCTCTCCACACTCAACACAATTGAGAGCTCCCTCTTAATAAATACATATCCCATCTTCAAATTCCATAAGTTGAAGTTTTTCCTTGTAAACTTCTCAGTTTCCATATTTGTTGCCAATCCATCTCTTTATGCTACAAACCAAATTCAATGGATATCTTCACAACTTCATAATTTATCCCACTAAAATGGATATCTTCACAACTTCATAATTTATCCCACTAAAACAAAACACCTAGATTGATGTTCACAATTGCAGTGAAAGCCAAACCACCTCCCAATTGCCCACCTTTAGTGATGCAATCACTACTTCAACAATTTAGTTGCTCACTTAGTGAGAAGCTACTCTCAATCCTCTTGTCTCCAAGAGCAATAATTCCATAAGATATAACTCATATGGATAAAACATAGGACTCTAGGCTAAAACAAAAGCTCACACTTAATGATAAAGAACTCTTGTAGCACTTAATGATACCACTTGTTCATACAAAGACCCACTACTTGCTAAATTGATATGAGATATCACTATATATTGATGCTAACCATGGAATTTACAAAAGTGAGGAGTTATGAATTCCAAGAAGAGGTGGTATTTAAAGACACCATTAAAACATTGAAGCACAAATGAGCATAACTCAACATACAATTGATAACAAAAAAAAGTTCATGAAAGTTCATAAAAGTTCATAAGAGACTTATCTATAAGATCATTTGTATATATCCCAAAGTATAACTAATTTTTTTAGAAATTGGAAGACATAGTCAACTTTGAATGCCTAGGGTGTGCCTAAATCTCTTGCTTTTCTACCTCAACTATGCACTAATCAATTATCTTGGTCGACTCGACCAACTAGCCGATTGCCCAATCGAATTCTCAATGGATTTTGGTCGACCCTTGCTTTTCAAATGACTATCTCTATAAGATCTAGAGGTGTGATGAACCTATTGTTCTGACACCCTCTCATTAGGGAAACTCTTTAAAGATTTAGGAAGTGAAATTATTTGTGTACATTCTCCCATAATTGTAGCCTTTTTAAGCCCAAGCATAACCCAAAGTTTCACAAGATTAGCTTATGTTAAAGGCTTCATAAATATATCAATTGTTGGCCCTCGACCAAGTTTTGAGGAAACCTTGGTCAGGTTTGGACCACTTTTGGACTTCGATAGGCTGGTCGAATATGGAGCGCTCAAGCAGAGTTGAGATCGCGGATCTCACCAATTTTGCAGGCTATGTGGACCCGATAAGGGGTTCTCTAGGGTTTTTGTAATGGGTTTACGGGATGTCGGCCCATGGGGTTTACCCATGATTAGGCCTTATTGTAAGGGATTGAAAAAGTATAAATAAGTAAGAATGTATTGTAGAAGAGTAGTGGGAAGTGGCTAAGTGCAAGTAGCTTGAACAGCTTTGTGTCAAGGAATGTATGTGAGTAAGGCTTTGTGCTTGATAGAGAATTGGCTCTGTGCCTTGACCTAGACTTTGGAAGGAGGATCTAGTGCTCAATGCGCAGATCTCTTGTCCTATGCGAAGCTCGACTCTGTGGCTTAGTGCACAGGAGTCACTGAATGTAAGAGATTGACGAATAATAAAGAAGGCGAAGCGGTTGGTGGATGTAGCCCCACACTGGGGTGAACCATGTATATCTTGTGTCTTTGGTTTTCTCTGTGTTGTGTTGTTTATGTTATGAATATTCTCGGTGCTTTGGTTATTATGTATGATAGATAGATCTTTTGATTCTTAGTGCTTTACTTGTGTTAAAGATAAATGAATGTTAGATCTAACTCAATGCTATGTGCTAAATGGTTGAAGTGACTAATCTTTATTGTTACTGCGCCAATCTATCTTTGGATATGTTCTGCGAGGTTACTAAGGTTTAGAAACTAATGCATATCTCTCTCTAAGTGTTACTAGAATCTCTGTGAGGTGTTGTTATCATAGATATGTGTCCCAACTCGGTTACAGACACCTATGTCCTGTAACCCTCCCCTTTTCTACCTCGAGTGAGATTTCGCCTACTCCGCAGGTCTTGCCGAAAGGGCTGATAGTTAGGGTTTTGTTGGTGCGTTGTTGAAGCGTTGGACCCTGGGTCTGCCCCTGTTCCAACAAATGGTTCCATTGCTGAGACTTGAAACTGTGATTGTTGGGAACTAAAGTAAAGAAAAGAGAAGATCTGTGCGTAGATCTACCGCTGAAGTGCGCAATACTCTACTTGACTTGTGAAGCTCTGTGCTAAGAAAGAAATCCAATCTGAAGAAAGAGGTAAGATCCGAAAAGAGGTAAAGCTTTGTGCTTTGATAAGAGAAAGATAAGTGGAATTTTTTTTTTCGGAAGCATGAATTTAAGTATGTTTAATAGATCATGCCCTAGTCTGAAGGCTAGGGCGCAGTTGGAAGAAAGAGCAGACTTGAGTAAATTTAATGGAAATAAAGAAAGATATGTTATTCCTATGCATATAAAGAATTTTTGGACTAATTAGTGGATGCAGTAACCTAGAAATATTTTTTGTAGATTGCAGGTTCAGCACTGTGATCCTAGTGCACAGTACATAAGAGGTTGGGGAACATACAAGAGAAAAAGAGGATTAACTTTGTGTTATAATTGCAGAAGACCAAGACATCTTGCTAAGGAATGCCCTGACACGGGTCCTATTTGTCTTTGTTGTAAGATTGTTGGTCATGAGGTTGAGAATTGTCCAAGGATGATTGATAAAGTTGAATGAATGAACATCAGACAAGAAAACTATGAAGGAAGTCAAGAGACTAAGAACATGTTAGAGAATCATAAAGAGAAAGAATCAGAGAAAGCTCAGGCTATGTTATTACAGTTGAAAGAAATGATGGATGCTCACAAAGATGTTAGTTTACTAGAGATTCTGAAAGTAAAACAACGCATAAATGCAAGAATATAAGACTTCGACATAGACTGTGTCTTGGATGAAGAAACACAAGTGAATATTATGACATAAGACACTTGGGAAATTTTGGGAAAGCTTACTGTGGTACCTTCATTGGGAAGGATAGGCTTGTTTAAAGAAAAGATGATAACCCTATGTGGAAGATTTACTAATGTACATATTATTATTCATGGAACATTGACTGAAGAGGAGTTTGAAGTCATTAAGTTTGTCGAGAAAAACACCCCTTTCCCAATTTTGTTAGGTAAGACTTGGATTGAGAGGGATCAGATCAGAAGGAAAGCAGAGGAAGAAGTTATAGAAAAGAAAAATCAAGAACTAAGGGATTGAAAAATAGACCGACTAATAGAAGAACGAGAGGATAAGTCGAAGCAACAAAACAAAGTAACAACGCAGGAGGAACAAAAGGCAAGAGAATTAGCTGTCAAGGTTGGAAGAATGCAAGAAGGTTTGAAGGACCTATCCATGCAAGAAAGAAGAATACCCACTCAGGAAGTATTAAGAGAAGGGATATTAACTTCATACCCTTTGAAGGCACATCAACAGTACAAAGTCACTGCGCTAAAGGAAGATAAGAATAAGACTGGAAAGAGGATTCCAGAAACATTTAGAGAGACTCAGATCACATGAAAGAAAGCAAGGAATCTTACTGAAAATAAAGCTAAGTTGGAAAAACTGCAAGAATCTACAAAGAACATATGGAAGACTTCGCAGACTAGAACCTCGTAGGAGGAAGGTTCACAGGATTTGAACCTCGCCAGAACAGCAGGACCACACAGAATGGGACTTTGCCCTGGCGAAGCTATATGACCATTAGAGGCGCCTCGACTGTTAGAAAGACGCTTCGAAACGGTTAGAAAACGCTTTTATGGGCTAATTGACCGCTTTTGGGATGTTGAGACCGTGCCATAATGAATAGATTTACATTGATGGAGGCATCTCTTGGCCGTTGGAAGAATCCGTTACGAGGCCCCACTTATTTAACTTGTTGGTCACTGCGCCGAGATCAATTTTCGCTAAACATGATTAATTGATCTAACAGAGAATTGTCTAAGCGTCAAGTTGTGTTATCTGAAACTAGACCTTGCCACTCGTTGTCTACCCCGCCTGTCCATTCGTCTACCCCGACCTGTCTGTTTAAAAGTGAGAATGTTGGGCGAACCTAGTGAATTAGAGAATTTTTTCGAGGAGGTCCTCAAGAAGCTAATGACTAACAAACCATTATATGAAGGTGTCCAGACATCGTCGACTAGGGGACTGCAGGCTTCCCCTTCGACTGGATGTCGTTCTGGCTGTGTTAACCCCACGACTGATCAATGAAGTAAGCATCATGGCGATTTGGCTAATGTGAAGCAGATCCTGTCGATCCTACCAGAGTACATTCCACCTTTGGATGGCACAACTAATTATGACAATATCCCATGAGATTATGAGTACACTCTATTCACTGCGTACATTCCAAAAGGAATACGCGTAGTCAAGAGTCAGTTAGGACAGATCTCATTGTTGAAGAACAACGACTTCAATCTAGAAGATAGGAAGAACTATGCTATGCTAGCGCCCCACTGCTACTTGACAAAGTCAATTGGGAAGAAGCCTCGCCTCATCTCCCATCCATGGATTAATGGACTGGCGCAATCCACCGTGCTAAATGTGATGAATATTCCCCATTTTGGCTACCACCAGGAGGTTAACGCTTGCGTTAAACTCCTCTTGTTGTGCTATCATGGCGGATGCCTGTGGCTCGACCGGAGGATTACTATGGATCTGACGTTGATCCAATAGATTACAGGCTTAAGCATGAAGGGACCTGATCCTCAACAGTTTTATCCAGGGAAGGCCTCAGATCGCTCCCTGGTACAACGCATAAAGGAAGCTTACGACGAAGTCAAAAAAGGAAAGAGAGGTTATAAAGTAACCTCTATCCAAGATGGCGTAGTGCGCCTTGCGTGCCAACTCATAGATGGAAAGATCATAAGGAAGAACAGCCCCACACAAGTCACCGAGTTCGTGGTGGACCTCGCAGGAAAATGTGTGGAGGGCATGAAGATGAATTGGGTGAGCTACCTTGTCAATGAACTAGAGAAATATTGTCACGAAGCTCAGGATTTGGGATATGAATTCCACTTCAGCTCGTTGATCGTTTTGATTGCATTGGTCGCTTGGAAAATGCCTAACAGAGCCACCTTTCTGGAGATCAAACCATTAGATTTGTTGGCCACTAGGTTTTCTACCTTGTGGTACACCAATGACATGACGGAGCAGTGACAATCGAACACTGTGTTTCATGCATATTATCAGCAACTAAAGGTTTCCATCGAGTCATTTCCACATATGACACCGCACACCTTGCACTATTATAGACCAATAGCCAAGTTCTGCGCAGATCCACATTTCATCTATATCACTGCGCCCAGAGATGAGAACAAGGAAGAGCTATAGTCATACTACAAATTGACAGATGAAGACATGGAGTAGAGTACAAAGGAGTGGCCGAAGGAATTTCTGGCACCTGTCGCCGATGCAGAACTCTCCGACACTGACACCATAGGAAGCCCCATGGTCACCCGAGTTGAGCATGTCGGACAGTCCAGCGGGACAAAGAAGAAGAAGAAGTAGGAAGAATTTCATAATGTAGAAACTGATGAGGAGGACAACGCCTCTGAAGAAAATGGATCTAGCTCGCTAGGAGGAGGAGGAGATGAAGCATATGGACAAGGAGGAGGGGATGAGCAAGGAGGAGGTGGAGCTACACCGCTGGAAGACCCCCCTACTGAGACAATCACACCACAGAAGACGTGTGCTAGTAATCCCCAGTTAGAAGCAACACTCATGGAGGATGATATCAGTCTAGTTCGCGGAGCTATGGAGGACGGCTCCAAGGATATCTTGGAGAGATATGGAGCAAAGCAAGAAGAGCCATGTGGACGGATCGAGAAGGAATTAAAGTAAGTACAACAAGCTATTCGTTTGGTCCGCGTAGTACCTACTGCGCCCTCCTCATCACATATTGTAGAATTGGTCGAGGATAAACTAGCCCAATTGAGAAGACTTGCAGATGTGACAAAAACTTGACTTCAGAAAATACAGGAAGAGAAGGAGAAGGATACAGAAGCCTTGAAACAAGAGAAAGATGAATCCTTAGAAAGATTACGAGTAGCGAGGTACAGTGTGGCCACCTACGAAAGTGAGAGAGAAGAGTTTCAGGCGATGCTCAAGGAGGAAAAATCCCAGCTACAGAGAGAAAAGGAGCAGTTTCTCATAGAGCGGGCCACAGTTAAAGAGGTAGTGAGTAAAGCATGTCACTCTATGCCAGGCTTGGCACAGGACGAACAAGAGTTGGTCAAGGCTTAAGTGGTGAAGCTCGCTAAGACCATCCAGCAACTTCAAGCCAGGATAACAGAGTTGGAGGTTCAAGTAGTGCTGAGCACCCCACAAGAGGTGCACGGCTAGAGGGAGGAAACCACTAAGTTCACAGTAGGAAGGATAAGAACCCTCGCCTCGGAGTGCAAACAACTGAGTGATAGAAGCGCACAAACATATGAACGCCTCGTTGAGGACCCAGAGCTAAGAAAGATGGAAGCACAATTACAGGAGGCACAACAACAAGCATTCTTTGTGCATGCACGGATTAAGATTCTCACCACAGTTGAAAGAATGAAAATATCCCAGGAGCAGCGCGCAGTACAACAAAAAATTACTACCATCCAAGGTAGAGTAATGGAAGTCACGCAAAAGCTGCAACCTGTGCAGGACGAAGCCTGCAAGGTGTTCGAAGAAATTAATGGACAAGGCTCGCAATTGGACCAAGTGGTTGCATCAGTAGAAAAACGCATGGAAGGGAATGTTACAAAGAAAATTATTTAGGAGCCCGCTGAGAAGGAGGCCTAGGCGAAGCATCAAGTCGAGATATCTCGAGTTAAGCTCGAGGCCTTCGAAGCAACATTGACCAGAATTGAGTGACTCAGGACGAGTCACAAGTGACTGTTGGACTGTTGGGGGCCTGTTGGCACTTGACCAAGTTTTGAGAAAACCTTGGTTAGGTTTAGACCACTTTTGGACTTCGAGAGGTTGGTCGAAGATGGAGTGCCTAGGTAGAGCTGAGATCATGGATCTCACCAATTTTGTGGGCTATGTAGACCCAATAAGGGGTTCTCTAGGATTTTATAATGGATTTACGAGATATGGGCCCATGGGGTTTACCCATGATTAGGCCTTATTGTAAGGGATTGAAAAAGTATAAATAAGTAAGAATGTATTGTAGAAGAGTAGTGGGAAGTGGCTAAGTGCAAGTAGCTTGAACTACTTTGTGCCAAGGAATGTATGTGAGTAAGGCTATGTGCTTGATAGAGAATTGGCTATGTGCCTTGACCTAGACTTTGGAAGGAGGATCTGGTGCTCAGTGCGCAGATCTCCTGTCCTATGTGGAGATCGACTCTGTGGCTTAGTGCACATGAGTCACTGAATGTAAGAGATTGATGAATAATAAAGAAAGTGAAGCGGTTGGTGGACGTAGCCCCACATTGGGGTGAACCACGTATATCTTGTGTCTTTGGTTTTCTCTATGCTGTGTTGTTTATGTTATGAATATGCTCAATGCTTTGGTTATTATGAATGATAGATAGATATGTTGATGCTTAGTGCTTTACTTGTGTTAAAGATAAATGAATGTTAGGTCTAACTCAGTGCTATGTGCTAAATGGTTACTAGAATACTCTGCGACATGTTGTTATCATAGATCTGTGTCTCAGCTCGATTACAGACACCTACGTCATGTAACCCCCCCTGTTTCTACCTTGGGTGAGACTTCACCTACTCCGCAGGTGTTGCCAAACGGGTCGGTAGTTAGGGTTTTGTTGGTGCGTTGTTGAAGCGTTGAACCCTGGGTCTGCCCCTGTGCCAACATCAATGATCTAATAATTTATCCTACACAAACAAGAGAAAAAAAAATATCCTACAACAATTGCCTCAAATAATGAACATGAAACTCCACATGCTTAATATTACTATAAGTAACAGGGTTCTCACCTACTTGTAATGCACTTTGATTGTCACAATACACTATAGTCGATTCCCCAAAGGAAAATTCAAGCTTACTTTTTAGGTTGTGAATCCACACTACCTGTGTGCTAGCATTAACTACACCTCTATATTATTCTTTTGTGGTCAAAAGAGAGAGGACGTCCTCTACTTTTTACAATACCAAACTATGGGTCAAGAGCTAGATGAAACTCATAGCTAGAATTTGAATTCTTGTCATCTCCATCCTAATCCAAGTTGGTATGAATTGTTATAACCAATTAATAGGTACATACTTTTACTGTGATACTTTATAACATGCTGAAAAGTGCCTTTGATATAGCGAACAATCCTCTTTGTAGCCTTCAAGTGGTTCTCCCTCATATCTTGCATGAACCTAGACACCACACTAACAACAAAATAAATAGTAGGTCAACCATGAATCAAAGAAATGAGGGTACCAACAAGTTCCCTATAGAGAGTAGCATTGACTTTTGGAGAATCACACTCTTTAGTTAGCTTTACTCCTAACTAGTAAGGTGTAGCACATGGTTTGCAA
>JASDQU010010299.1:83788-102789 GCA_032191745.1 Picea mariana | reverse complement strand
GAAGTTGAAAATTGAAAATATTTATTGTTTAAGATGTCTGGATATAATTTTTTTACATTTTTTATATTCAAGAATCTTAAGTAGTAGTTATCACTAATTGTGAAAAAAATTGCACACTCAAATATTCAACTATTAAAACTATAACTAATTCATTTTACTAATAAATCTATCCATATAATAAAAATTACTAATAAATCTATCTATATAATAATAAAAAATTATTAATACAAGATATACCATAACCCTGAATTCTCAAAACAAATTTCATTCTTATATTACTTCACAAAAAATTTGTTACATATCAGATAGAAACGCACGTAGCACCAAAACTCGCAACTGCGCTGTATATGATTGCAACTAAAACTCTCAGCATCTAATGGCTCCTATTTGTCATTGTAGTATGGATATAACTACTGTTTATATACACTGAAGGGCTTCAGTTGGACTAAATATCAGATTGAGCAGAAGTAGATATATATTGCCCAATAACAATATCCATCATCTAATTTGCAGGAGAAGAGGAGGCTCATCTCCTGTGGCATATACCACTTCCATGATATCGTACTTAGTATCTACAATGAGGGCTTCTAGGTATGCCTTCATCTTCGAGTGGTGATCAGAGTTGAAAATCCAAGCATAGGCCGGCGCTGCGTCATCCCAAACACCCAATCCCACTACCTTGTCTCCGTCCTGGGATTTAAAACACGTGTAAGAACTTAATCCCTTTGCCTTTGGAAAAAACGACTTTAGCAATGCAAGGAAAGCGTAAGACAAGGAGGCTTGCTTCTCTGGCTCTGTCATTATCAATCTAATGGTCACAACATCCCCTCTCGAGATCTTGGCAGCAGGAAGCCCACATTTGGTTTCTCCACAATAAGTGTCGTACCAGTTGGCCATCAAAATGTTTGCTAATGGAGATATCATCTTGCCAAACGCTTCAACCTGAGAATTAATAAACAAAAATTATATTATAAAATAGAACCAGTTAGATTTCTTAATCTACTAAGAGCTTTTTGGAAATTATTCAATTTATTTTAAAAAGTTGGTACATCTGTGAAAACTTTCACTCTTAAAAAACTGCTAAACTTGTTTAGCTCTGAACCTTTTAAGTAAACATCAAAAACCATTCTATTAACTTTAGATTTTTGGTATTTTTATCAATTTTGTCAGAAATCTAACAAAATATTGTTGTAATTCCAGATTTGAATGATTGAGTTTATATAGTTCCAGTGTTAGGAGGGTTTATAATTTCAGTAATCGGAGAGGGTTTATAATTCCAGTGACCTAACCGTTTTTAAGGGTAATGAATCCATTTATATATTAAAAATACAATTTAGGAAAAACATAAAAATTTTATATAGAAAAACATATAATTTCAATATCATGAAGATTTTTAAGGATAGTGAATCCATTTATACATTAAAAATGCAATGCAATTTAGAAAAAACATAAGGATTTTATATCGAAAAACATGGTGTATATGGTTGAACTAAGATATAAACCTTAAGATATGAGGGAATATTGTTGGGACTCAGAGGGTTTCGATTTTAAAAGGAGTATCTCTCTGGATGTATCATAATTAATAAGACATTGCTAAGCCATTATTGTTAACAAGTCTATGCTGGTTAATCTAAAGCTGTAGGCTCTGAAATAAAACGGCGTTTAACTATAAATCTAAAGCTGTAGGATCTGAAATATTGCATACCGGGGGTAAACGGCTTTTAACTATAGATGGTACAAGGTTTAAGACTTTCTCTAGATCGGATCCGGTTGTCCACACTGCTCCCCATATCACCTGCAATAAAAATGAAAGGAAAGGAAAATCAAACTTCAGCAGAGAATGAATTTCATTATTTTTTCCCTCCTCGGTATCAGTAAATAGTTACCATATTTCCGTGCATGCTCTTGAGAATGAAGCTCTGCAGACAACCAGAGTTTTCGAACCAACTGGAAATGCATACAAGCAAATCCACAAGATCGTCTACGTTGGGGCAGCAAGGCTTCAATGTATAGAAACAGGTGGTTTTGTTGCCGGTTAAGAAGGGTATCACAGTAGGCATTTCTGTCCTTGCAGTCAGTTAATTGATGAATTAATCGTAATCTTTATTTCTGTTTCTGATCCCAATAACAAATCAATTTTTCATTTCCCCCAAGATGCAGATTTTCCAGACGCAAAACAATTAATCCACCGCGAACGACTATTTATTCAAAAAAGCAACGCAGCCGCCCATGAAGGAGGCCAAGAGTTCATTAATTGATGAAGGGTGGGCAAGATTATGAATATATGAATATGAATATGAATATTATGTGAAAGCACGCTGCCTGCAATCGCTGACTTTTGACCACAGTAACGAACGCGTGACGTGCGAGACAAGGAGGTATCTGCGGCCTTCTAGAGTCCTTGAATTATCCTGGTCAATGGCACCGACTATAATGCTGCATACTTCATCGGCTTTGCCGTCTATAATGAGGGCGAACGATATCCACTATGGAGACTTTCTCGTCATGTGATAGCAGAGTTGCTGGAAGTTGGCCCAAGTAATAGCACAGTAGGTGGGACCATGTACATTTGTAAGAGTTTTGGTAAAACACAATTAGTCGGAATTATGCATATTTGTTATGCATATTTGTAAGGTTTTAGTTTAATTGTTTTATGTTTTGGTTTTTTAAGGTTTTATTCAAATTATTTTATGTTTTGGTTTTTTTAAGGTTTTAATATAATTGTTTTATGTTTTGGTTTTTTTAGATATTTTCTGTTTATTTCTATCCTAAATTTTGTGAAATCTAATAAATTTTATATAGATTTATGTTATTGAATTCTAATTAAAAAAACTAAAATATAGAATAAATAATAAATATAACAGTTAAACAATGCCTATTTGTAAGAGTAAACAACGCCGATGTGTAAGAGTTTTTAACAAATTTATAACGATGGTTGTAATTTAACTAAAATTAACATGCTGCTCACTTTGAAGGTTAGGTTTCCATACCTATTGGTGATTTGATTGGTGCCTATGGCTAAAAGCGAATAGTTGAGCGAGTTTTTCGAGCTTTTTAAATATCTTTTTAAACATTCTCTTCATAAATATGTTCATTACCACAACATAAGATGAAACCTTTGACTATGAATTTTTTGGGAAGAAAATTCCATAAATATGTTTACCACGACATAAGATGAAACCTTTGACTATGAATTTTTTGGGAAGAAAATTCATATTGAGAGTGATTTTCATGTCGACTATCATCACCATTGGGTGCTTAACACCTTAGTCATAAAGGTGATCGAAATTTTAGATGACGAGCATTTTGATGACGAACCCTGTGACTTAAGTTGTACGCTATTACTTTCGTTTTATATGAGGATTAAAGAAAAAATATTAAAAATAAGTTTCCATACACCTCATCATTGAGAGATCATTCCCTTAAAACCAAGTACCATGTATCTTTGAAGGAGACCAAAATCCTTACCAGAAAAGAGCACTATTATAATCGTGGAATTAGAGAAACTCTCGGAGATTATTAAGTATCTTAACAGCCTAAATAAGGGCGAAGGTTTCAAGATAACTAAGAAGTAGTTCTTTAATCAACAAAGGGCTTGACATGGAATGACTTCAATAGATAGGTTTCTCTTTAATAACCAAAAAGCAATAATAATGATTAAATTAAATTAAGTTATAATATTAAAATAAATTAAATAATTAAATGATTTATTATTAATTTGAATCATTAATTTAGATATATTTAATTTTAATATAATTATATATTAATAGATATAATAATAGTATTTTTTATACTTGTAAAATTGATGATTAACCATTATTTATTTTAGGTATTTAATTAGCATTATTATAATATTAATTTTGAATTTTAATTTTAATGAATATTTATTACAATATTGATTTTTTTAAGCTTCTAATGTATTTGGTCATGGAGTATTCTTTTAAAGCACTTTGTTATGTGAAGTCATTCATTTGAAATTTTCTATTAAGTCATTCATTTGAAATTTTCTATTAACTTTGTGTATAGTGTGAGGAGCCACCTTAACATGCATGAGGTTATATATATATATATATATATATATATATATATATATTCCTAATTTTTTAATTCATTAAAATTATATGATGATTTAGGAATATCATTCTTAAAAAATTTCAATCACAAAAATAAAATTGTAAAGCAAATCAAATAATATATTACATTTATTAAGGTTTGAGAAACAGAATTTAGTCTTAAAAGTTAAAAAACACCACCACCATCTTAATCTATTAATAATATTCTTTCAATTTTACATTAGTTAAGAAATTATAAATTATTTATAACTTCAAAAAATTATTAAATTCAATATATATTAAAAAATTATAAATAAATAAAAATTTATAAATTATTTATCATTTCACAAAACTATTAAATTTAATATATATTGAAATTATGTTTTAACATAAAACTTGATGTTATATGTCAACATAATAATCAAATAACAAGGACTTAATAAAAAAATAATAATAATGATTAAACTTAATTAAGTTGTAATACTAAAATAAATTAATAATCAAACAAGTTTTCAATTAATTAATTATTTAATTTAATTAAGTTATAATATTAAAATAAATAATTTATTATTATTTTTTTAAAAAGAGATTAAAAATTTTCAAAATACTTTTCCCATAAATACAAGTGAATCATAGACTCATAACTGAAGAAAACTAAGGTACTATGTGGCTGCCCAATAGGTCTGTCTTTGACCTCTTGTTGGGCTCTAAGTTTAGTCTTCAAAATTGTCCTTTGTTGTTGTTTTAGGACAACAAATAGTCAAGTACTTTTGTGCTCATAATTTTGATGGTTAAGTGTTCTTTGAGGTACCCTTGCAAGTGTTTCCGAACCGGTGGTTAGCACATGCAATATAACTCAAAACAAGTAACACTCATCTAGATCTTTACAAATCTAAAATGTTGATCTACACAACTAAGCATGCATGAAAATGGGCACATGTATTTTTGGTCAACATGACCCTGGCTAAAACCCCCCCGGGGGTAAACCAGTTTTGAGATGTATATAGAATATCTCAAAGAAACATTTACAAGGAGGAAAACATAAACAAGTGAACCTTGTACAATAGCAACCACTCATGGATGCTTTGGAGTCCCTTGAAGATGTGTTTTCTAGCCCATTGAAGTAAGGTGCCCTTTTCCTTGGTGCGCCCTTCTTCTCTTGCTAATCCCTTGGCCCTCTTTCCTTGTGCTTTCCTTTGCCTTTGACTTTGCTTGTACCTTGCCCTTTGTATTTTCTTTTTCCCTTGGTATTGCACCTTTTACACAAGAGTGACTCCCTCCAAAGCTTGGTGTGCACTATGCTAAACTGTGCCCCTCCTCTAGCAAAAACTCCACAAGTGTGTGCACCCTCCTTCACCCTTGCACCCTCCAATTTTCTAGAGTGCGCCTCTCCAAGTGAATGAGCCTTTTCCTCAAGATAGGAATCTCTCTCAAGCTAGATGCATCCCCACTCCTCTAGAATGCGCCTCTCCTCTAGCATGTGTGCCCCTCCTCTCTAGAATGTGCCTCCATGAATGACCCTACATGCAAGCTAGCACCCAAGAAATGCTTCTCTTCAAACCCTTAACCTCATGCACCCTCCTTTCCTCAAGAAATGCACCCAAGAGATTTTCTTCTCCTCATCTCCTCTCAAATCTCTCAAGTGAAGAATGAATCTCATCCTTACCATTTTCCCTCCTTTAGCCTCTCTTTGGCCAAACCCTAAAATATCAATGACCTAGATCCAATCTAGCCATGTCTAATCAATGGGTGAGATTTAATCCAAAAATCTCACTTAGGAAACCCACTTTCCCAAGTTTCCTTAGTTTGTCTCATGTCCTGTAATTCACCCACAAAGTGAATTAAATGTCACTTTAATAACTTAAGTGACATATTTCACTTTTGACTTAAGCTCCTAAGTCAACGTGAAATTAGAACATAAAGTAAAGTAATAAGGGTAATAGTCTTCCCCTTTGTGTTTAGAGACTCACAAACACAAGGGGACTACTTTCCAAGGTACCCAAATCTCAACACTCCCTCTTATCGAGGAAAGTGTCATTCACCCCCCAATCACATCCCTGTAGTGGACATGGTTGTCTGCTAGAAAATACTCGATGAGTATGGTTGTACCCTGATCATCACAAGTGGTCTCTGACACAAATATGCTCGACGTGCATGATCTATGGATGGAAGTGCATCTCCATTTATCCAAGATCATCTAGATCCTGGTATTACACCAAAGATCTCAACCTTGGCATCTCACCAAGGATTTTTACCTACTGGCATCTCACCAAAGGTCTCTACTCTTGGCATCTCACCAAGAGTCACATCTCTTGGCATCTCACCAAGAGTCTCCCTCTTGGTCTCTCTCTGTTATAACCCTAAATTGCACCACACATGCTTACTTGGCATCAGGCCAACTCATATCCCTTCTTTGCCAAAGCACTGTTGAACAACTCTTTCAAAATCCTCTTTTATAAAGGCCCACGTGCCCTAATCGATTATTGCACGCGTGTACACGCTGACTGACTCAAAACAGCCCGCGTGGACCGACAAAAGCATGAAAAAAGGAAAGTTGTCGACGAAACAAAAGGCTATGGGTGAGTTAACTGAAACTCTCGGCCATGCATGGTCGAGGGTTCGTCCAAATACCTAGCTCCTTCTAGCCTATAAAAGAAAGGGTACGGGTCCCATTTGGATGAGGAAAAATATAGCAAAGAAACTCTGCCCATTTACGTATTCCCATTGTCCCAACCCTTTAGCCTTTCCTTATGCCAAAGGAGATTCAAAGCAAAGCAGTTGGAGGACAGAAGAAGAGGAGCCCAGGATCAGGTTCAAGGAGCGGTGGCCAGTCTCAGCTTTTGTAAGTTGACTCGTTCTAAGTAATAAAGAAAATGTTTTTCCCGTCCCAATTCATGAACTATTTATAGTTTGATTAGTTTATGTTTGGATTTCTAACCCGCTAGTATATAAGTAGTATGCATGCATAGTTGTTGCTTGTCTTGGATGCAGGTCAGCTTTGGAAGGAGTATTGCGAACAAGGAATCAAGAATAACGGAGGATCGACATCAAACGACGGGAACGAGCTAGGTTGATCTTTCCATGCATTTACTAAGAAAAGGGGATTTAAATCTAGGGATGAAGGTAGAAAGTAATATCTATTCGGTCATATCTGCATGCAAAGTCTGAACTCTATTTGTTAGTCCGTAGGGAGATTTTTCCAACAACAGAATTGGCGACCATACTGGGGACACTCTCTAGGGTTCCTGGAATTTTCTTTAGTTTTTGGGTAGTTTAAAGACTAGTTTTTCTTGTCTGTCTTTTCTTTTTAGTTTTTGTAAGGTTTGAGCTAGCAGGGAGTCTGGTTTTCCATACCAGCTTTCCCTGTCTTTTGCTTGACTGTGTTTTTCGGGACCCACAGAGGTACACGTGGCCTGCACAATGTCTGCACGCATGTACCCGCGCCCTACGCTCTTACAGCCTACGTGTGAACGCTAGTTGTAGAGGTAGCAGTAGCATGTAGAGTTCAGAGGACTTTAGAGGCAGTCATCCTCTTCCCTGTCAGAATCACACATTCTCAGGGGGTTTTATTGAATTCTATATGAGTCTTGTTTGCTAGTAGTCCTATCTCAGATTGTTTTGGCTTTATCATTTTTTCCTTACATTATTTGTTTTTCTGTTAAAAAGAGTATCCAAGCCTTCAAGGGATCCTGGTTATCAATATCAGTGGTCTCTTCCTGGTTTGGTCTATATGTTTTCATTTTTTCTCAGAGTTTAGATATACACACGGCCTGTACAAGGTCAGCTCGCGTGTACACGCCCTCTATCTCTGTTCAGCGCGCATTCGCGCGCATGTTGTTTGAATAACAATCGTGTGCTTGTACAGGCTGCTTTTTGTTAAGGGTAAAGCAGTCATCCTCTCCCTTGATAAGAAGTATTCCTCTCAGGGGTTTGAATCTCTGTTTGAACAGTCAGTAGCTTAGGATTAATTTTACTCTTAGCTTACTTTTTCTCATAGAAATAAAAGAATTTTAAAGGTTTTTAGACAAGTGTGAGAGTCATTGTTTTTAGAATTGCTAATGTGTGATTTTTTACCTGATTCTTTGCGATCTGCGATTTAGGCCATAATTGTTTTTCTTGGTTTTTTGCTTGTCGGTATTTTCCCTTTCTTGCTTTACTAGCATTTAAATAAAAAATAAAAAAATCTCTTTTTATTTTCTCATTTGGTTGAAGAGTGTGTTTTTGCATCATTAGCTAGGGAAAAGTCTTTTATTTCATAAGTTTTTACAGTTCACTTAGATCATAAGTAGCTCGTAGTCCAGTGAAATTCTTTTGAGTTTGCTGTCCAAAATCTTAGAAAAGTTTAGAGAAAAAAAAAAAAAAATTTGAAAAGTTGTTGAAATTTTGCATTCAGTAAAAGTTTTGTTTCCAGCTTTTTCATTCATTTTTTTCTTTCGTCTTTTACACATCATCGGTTTCACCCTCGTACCCCTTGATGTAAGACAAAGCCATCAAAGTAACGCTAAATTTAAAATCTACTAGACTTTTATGTTTATAGGGTTCACAAACTAGTTCAGGACTAGAGCCTTGGATTAGGTTGGAGAGGAAACTTTTCAAGGCCATTTTAAATCAAACATTGGAATCTGAGATAGGGAGTGTCTAAGTCCAATGTCATGAAAGTTATCCGAGAACCCCCTCTAACACAGGGGATAAACACAAGGTCACGTGCGAAAAGTAGCGGAGATAACCCCTCCAAAGCTGGACCAATCGTAGTGGAGAACACATAAAGAGGGCTTGTTTTGGGATTCTGTCATTTGCATTTGCCATGGGGCTTCGTGGATCTCAAATCCGTTCGAGGTCCTCAGTTGTCTTTCGAACCATTTTCTCTAGATACCCTTGACAGGTTTCGGGCTCGATACCCTGCTCATTGTGGTCTACCTGACTTTCGACTGTACCCGCCTGGTGACTGTTCACGTGCTGGCAACCTAGTTGCCAATGTTTGTTAGGGACATACACAGGTGACTACAAGGGTATACCGTGGTACCTAGGACATACATCAGGCCACGCTTTGCAGAGTATACCCGGAGGGTGCTTCCGTGTTCGATTTGCACTTGCACCGGTAAGTTGCTCTAGTGTTGGTTGTTGTAACTGTTATTCCAATTAATTTAGTGTTTGCTTGTCTTATCTTCTAGGAACTTTTTTTTTGTAGTGTGTGTTAATTTTGACTGTTTAGACTACCTTAGAGTGTCTTGGATCTTCTCACACAATGGAGGATCCCGAGCTCCGCCGGTCATGAAGGCTTCTTGGCCTGCCGCCGGTTACACTGGAGCCACCTCCACCACCATTAAGGCGAAAGCTAGACCAACAAGGGTATTTTGAAGCGACCGGGTTACAAACCATTGTGCCCGAACAACCCTCGGAGGAATCGACCATTTTGGACCTTGAAGCAACCGCTCTTGGCTCGGTTGAAACCCCAACCACTGATTTCTTGGCACCTTTCATTGTACCAATTCAATTTTACGAGCGTCAGACAGTGTCGCACACAGCAATGGAAACAAATGTTGTTACTCCTTCTGGGAATTCTTCAATTCCCACCACGGGAGAGCTGTAATCTCCTAATCTACCGTCGTCAGTCCAAGCCACCATGGTCTCGACTGCAACTACTTCACACAGTGGTCTGAACCTGTCTTTGGCGGCGGCCACAACCCCTTTCACACCTAGTGCAATAGGCCCTCCGTTCTCATACGGTATGCCTAGTTTGGGTACAAGTCTTGTACTTTCCTACTCCACTTTACAGACTTTGGGTCTGGGGGCAGGGAGCTCTAGCGCTCCTATGCAAGGTCACATGGGGGGCACTCTTGTCCCTTTTAACGCTTTTCCTTATGGAGGAGGTCATATCCCTCCTTCGTCCCTTTCACTCAGTGGTTCGCATCAGCAATCCATCAGGCAACCTACACACAATAGTTTATTTGGAGCGGGGAGTCAAGGACCACCTTCGCATAGTATTTCTGTGGGTTCGACACCGTTTTCTTGAAACAGAACGTTTGGTAACAATACCTTCTCGTCAGTCGNGGGGTATTATTCCTGCACAGGGGGAAAACCTAGCAGGACCTTGGAATTCAGTGCAAGGATCCATTCCCTCCTCTGGAATGTCGATCTGAGGTAATTCTTTCCACAATCAATGGAACCCCGGACAAACTACTATGCCTATCCCCACGGGACCGACATGGGGTAATCCTTCCCAAAGTCCTTCGAATACAATGCATGCCCAACAATCTATGTCCTATTTGGGAAATCAACCGATGATGTCTCCACATATGCAAAATCCTTACGTTGGCTAGGGCCATGGTTTCTACCAGAATCCGGGATAGCAGCCAAACTTTTCCTGGCAACCTGGTGCCAGTCAAACTCCAGGTCCCTTTTTCCTAGGTTATCAGCAGCAACCCAAACTACCGTTCTTGGTGACTTTACACTTGCTAGATTTGACAAGGTTGTTGAATGACCCCATTTGTCACGATCCGCGTTGGCCTCCTATGCCGACAAAGTTGCCTTCGGACATCCCAAAGTTCAAAGCCAAGCCTAACGAAGATCCGGGAGATCATGTGACTACCTTCTATCTTTGGTGCTATCTAACTCATTGAAAGATGACTCTGTACAGTTGTGATTGTTTCAACGTACTCTCATTGGGAGTGCCGTGAAATGGTACATTAAGCTCAATCACTCAAGATACTCTTCTTTTGGCGAACTGGCAATGGATTTCCTGAACTATTTCCAGTTACCTATGAGATACAACGCTGGCACAGAGTTGCTTTCCAATTTCGAACAGACAACAGTGGACCATATCTCTGATCATATCCGAGAATGGAGACGCCAGAAGAGTTTAATCAAGGTACCAGTCCCACTAGCATTCCTGCTTGAGTGGTTCCTTAAGTCTTTGGTTCCACAGTTATCCAAAGACATTGCGACGTCAGGAGTTTTCTCCGAAGAAGACGTCATCATGAGGGCTCAACAGTTTGAGCTCATCTATTCTCAGTCCGGTTTATTATACAACATCTTTCCAGATGTGCCACGTTCAATAATGGATAAAACTAGACAGAGAGTCGGACCACATGCCAATGGTATTGTCGGTTCAGCACAAACGAAGCCTGCTAAGCAATTGACGAAGCAGTTGCAGCAGTTATCCATACAACACACAGCGGCCAGCCAAACTACTATTTTGGCTACTCCCCCTACCAAAACGTCGGAAGTACACATAGTGCAGTCGACTAACCCAAAGGCCACCTAGCAGCCTGAAGGGAAGAAAAAACAACGAAAGAAGGGTAAGGGGGATAAAAAACCCACTGATAATGTTGGTAGGGATAACACTAAAAAACGAAAGGCGAGGTATCCATGCAATTTGTGCGTGGAAGACCACCCGACCCATCTATGTCCTCAACTTGCAGAGGCCCAAAAATTTGTCACGTAGCAACAGCAGGCAGTGTTGACTAATCCATTTCAACATGGGAAAAATCTCACTCAAGCCTCTGCAAGCATGGAAGGGGGCAACCAAGAAACCTGCCTGCCTCCGAACAACCCTGCATCCGCGAACATATATATGGTGAGGGGTGATGTTTTCATATCAACTAGAGCGCATGATTATAGTAAACCAAGCACTTCTAAGAAGGGTAAAGAAATTGATCTCCCATCTCTTTCTCTACAGATTGAGAAGACGTTGGGAGAAACAATGACAAGCATTCCAAAAGGTGAATTTAAAAAAGCTTCTCATAACCCCAACGCAAGGGCCGCCTAGAACTACTCTGTGGTGGAAGATTTATCACAAACCCCTTGTGCGATGTCTGCTTTGGAGGTCCTCCAAAGCTGCCATGCTCAGAGGAAAGCCTTGTTAACTGCTTTGGGATCTACTAAGACTTGTAATCCGGGTACCATCATGTTAGACACAACCGACTTAAAGCCTCATTTACCTTACCCTGTAGAATTTCAGATAGTAGTGGCTTATCCCACGAAAACGTTTACTCAGAATATATTTCGCACGGTGGTCGATGAGGGTGCCTCGACATGCGTTATGTCGTTGGAATGTTGGAAGGCCATTGGACAGCCCGTTTTGTCTCCATCACCTACCCTCCTCACTGCTTTCGACGGTCGTTCATTCCGACCACATGGCATCGTTCCTTCTTTCCCCGTGCAGTTAGGAGGGAAGACCGTGTGTGTCGAAGTAGAGGTAGTCGATGCTACCCTCAATTATAACCTCTTGTTAGGATGGAGTTGGACTTATGTTATGCAAGCTGTGGTTGCTACATTTTTTTGGGTCTTGTTGTTTCCACATGAGGGCCGGATAGTGACCATCGATCAATTGTCTTTCTCCAAACTTGACCCTGCATTGGGGGCATCCACGGTCCCAATGATTGATAATCCTCAACCAGGTGTCGTCAATGTAGGGGTTGGTTTGTGCCCATCTTTGATGGGGACCTTCGATTACCCGCCCCCTCAAGGCGATATCAAGTTTATATCCAATTACCATAAGGTTGAGATTTTTCAAGTTTCGTCGTTCCGCACGACTTACTTCGATGATCCATGGATACTTCCTTCCCCAACAGCCATGATGGATGAGGCAGGGCACCTAGGTATGTCCATGCCCTTGTCCACCACTGAAGTAGCATACTCTTTAGTCCAGCAAGCTTCAGCTAACACTGATCCAACTCCTGCACAAGAGTTAGATCCACTTCTAGAGCCTATTTGGGCTCATGTTTCTCTCACTAACACCGATTCGTTAGATTTAGTCTTTCCCTCTGAAAAAGCAGTAAAGGAAGCAATGACTAGTCCAGACAAACCTTGGGAAGATCCTCATCACAAATCATATTTCCTCCCAGAGTTAAGCCGAATCGAAGTAGGAGAATTCACTGTGACTATGACTGGAGATAGGTCTTGTCATACTAATCCCTTAACTACACACAAGATCTATGTTGAGGGTAATATGGCAACCATTGTTGAAACGATACCTATCAATATCTCCAGAACCCCTAGCGTCATAGACAATGTTTTTGTCGGAGCATACAGCTCCCCCAAGGAGATGCCAGGCATCAACCCACAAAGAGTCTATCATGAGCTAACTTTGTTGTTTTTCAAGCTTTCTTTGAGATCCAAAAGCAAAATCCGGTGAGACTGCATTTATGCTTTTCGCTCTCGTCCGGATTAATTCAGAAAAGTAACCATTATAGAGTCTTCTTTAAGCCCTTTTGAGACTCCTTAAAGATGAAAATATTGTCGAGTGACCTTGTTTCTTCACACTCGTTAAATTGATCCAGAAGAACGTTCCTTCAACGGGTCTTCTTTTAATCCCTTTTCAAACCCTCTAAACATGAAAATATTGTTGAGCGATTTGTGGCCTTTCACGCTCGTTAAACTGAAATTTGAAGTCATGTCTGTCCGGCGGTAGTTTACCCCTTTTTTCGGTCAGGACGGTCAACTGTATGAACAAAGGTATACTCTAAGAAACTTTCATTCTCTAGAAGAGTACTCTCAAGTATAATTTTACCCCTTTTTCAGGCCTGAGGGACTAAACTTACGAAAAAGGAACCCCCACGGAGTCCATAGTTAAGCTCTTTTCAGACTCCCTAAAATCGAAAAGATCGTCGAGTGACCTTATTCTTTCACACTCGTTAAATTGGTCCAGAAGAACATTCCTGACGGAGTCCATAGTTAAAGCTTTTTTCAGACTCCTTAAAAATGAAAAAATGGTCGAGTGATCTTGTCCTTATCACACTCCTTAAAATGGTTTTGAATAGACGTCTTGTCAATGCTAGTTTACCCCTTTTTTGAACCGACTAAACTACCTTCGAAAAAGGTACCCCAATGGAGTCTCCTTTTATGTTTTTTCAAACTCTCTAAATATGAAAAACCGCCAAGCTTACCTTCTCTGGGCTCATTAAACTTACATCGAAGGACGTTACCATTGTGTGTTTTGTTAACCGCGTTTGCATACCTTATACGCCAGCCTTGTAACAGTTTGCTTCTGCGTCTTAACACCTTTGGCCCCCGAAGGATTTTTCCCGAGTATCATTCTACTAGAACATCAGTCTTTTCCTTGTGCCTTGAGCTTGTATGTTTGCAACACTTGTTCATACTTTGTAACGTAATATTCCTTTATTCTTTTTCCAAAATTATTGAAAAAGACAAAAAAATCAAATATACCCCAAAAAGAGGAAGGGAAAAGTATTTTCTTTATTGGCAGCGTCATGAGTCGCCCTTGGATAAAGCACATATGTCTGTTTGTTCATCAGACTATGGGATGTAGTACGACCTTAGGAATCTTTTCTCGCTATATAGAGTTATGTCCTCCACCATTTGGTTATCCTTCCAAACATATGGAGAGTTTTTGTTGCCTCCTGCTTTTTAGACTTATGATTAATGCCATGCTGCCTGAGTCTCATCATTTGTCATGCTATTATCCAAGGGAAGTTTGTCACCAAGCCTGAGTCGGCCCTTCTGCAATATGTCTCTTTTCCTCATACCTAGCCATCCTGAACATCCAACCAAGTCCTTGTTCAAAATCACTGAAGCCTTCAGTCTAATCATCAAGATTATCAAGTCCATGACCGACGAGCCATCGAAGACCTCTGGGTAGTGCATTCGTACACTCATATTACACTCCTAATTGAGTTTTGAAGATTTTGAAGTTGTTGCTCGAGATAAAATAGAACCATGGCTACCAATCAAATACACTATAGATCCCTTNTATTGGCAGCGTCATGAGTCGCCCTTGGATAAAGCACATATGTTTGTTTGTTCATCAAACTATGGGATGTAGTACGACCTTAGGAATCTTTTCTCGCTATATAGAGTTGTGTCCTCCACCGTTTGGTTATCCTTCCAAACATATGGAGAGTTTGTGTTGCCTCCTGCTTCGTAGACTTATGATTAATGCCATGCTGCCTGAGTCTCATCATTTGTCGTGCTATTATCCAAGGGAAGTTTGTCACCAAGCCTGAGTCGGCCCCTCTACAATATGTCTCTTGTCCTCATACCCAGCCATCCTGAACATCCAATCAAGTCCTTGTTCAAAATCATTGAAGCCTTCAGTCTAATCATCAAGATTATCAAGTCCATGACCGACGAGCCGTCGAAGACCTCTGGGTAGTGCATTCGTACACTCATATTACCCTCCTAATTGAGTTTTGAAGATTTTGAAGTTGTTGCTCGAGCTCTGAAGATCTCATCTCCAGCCATCAGGCCGAATCAGCTTCTGGAAGATGGATACTCTGTATGTATATCTTTTTTATTTTGAGATGTAGCTCTGTTGTGTATTGTTCGAGGCTACTCTTTATAATTATTTGACATGGATCTACAGTGTATTTGATTGGTAGCCATGGTTCTATTTTATCCTGAGCATGGGTATGCCCGCCTTGGTGAGACATTTTTTATTTTGCAGACAGCACCTCCCGGTTCCTGATCCTTGGGCTCAATCGTTCGGCACATCAGTAAATATTGGTAATGTATTTCGGCCATCAGCTGCTCTTCTGACCTCACACATTAGGGGGCATATGTTATAACCCTAAATTGCACCACACATGCTTACCTAGCATCAAGCCAACTCATATCCCTTCTTTGCCAAAGCACTGCTGAACAACTCTTTCAAAATCCTCTTTTATAAAGGTCCCTGCGCCCTAATCCATTATTGCACGTGTGTACATGCTGGCTGACCCAAAACAACCCGCGTGGACCGACAAAAGCATGAAAAAAGAAAAGTTGCTGACGGAACAAAAATATATGGGTGAGTTAACTGAAACTCCCGGCCATGCATGGCTGAGGGTTCGTCCAAATACCTAGCTCCTTCTAGTCTATAAAAGAAGGGGTAGGGGTCCCATTTGGAGGAGGAAAAATATAGAAAAGAAACTCTGCCCATTTATGTATTCCCATTGTCCCAATCCTTTATCATTTCCTTATGCCAAAGGAGATTCAAAGCAAAGAAGTTGGAGGACAGAAGAAGAGGAGCCCAGGATCAGGTTCAAGGATTGGTGGCCAGTCTCAGCTTTTGTAAGTTGACTCATTCTAAGTAATAAAGAAAATGCTTTTCCCGTCCCAATTCATGAACTGTTTATAGTTTGATTAGTTTATGTTTGGATTTCTAACCCGTTAGTATATAAGTAGTATGCATGCATAGTTGTTGCTTGTCTTGGATGCAGGTCAGCTTTGGAAGGAGTATTGTGAACAAGGAATCAAGCACAATGGAGGATCGACATCAAATGTTTGGAATGAGGTAGGTTGATCTTTCCATCCATTTAGTAAGAAAAGGGGATTTAAATCTAGGGATGAAGGTAGAAAGTAATTTCTATTCGGTCATATCTGCATGCAAAGTATGAACTCTATTTGCTAGTCTGTAGGGAGATTTTCCCAACAACACTCACCAAGAGTATCTGGACCTTGGCATCTCACCAAGATCCTCAACTTGGTCTCTCATCAAGTGAATTCCACCCAAAGTGGAACCTAAGGCTGATTTGTTCGTCTCAATAGCCAAGTGAGGCTCAAGCCTCTCTGGCGCCCTTCTCCCACTCATCAATCTCTAATGCTCTAAAGCCTTTGCACCAACCCTTTGTCTGCTCGACAACTCTGAAACTGAAGTTGTCTCGGGTGGACCAATCACCCATGAATATGGTGTCCTCGAAAAATGAGTTTGTTTCCCATGAGATACAACACTCTCAATCTGTGGGATCTACTCAACTTTGTCTGCTCACCAACCACCAGATGGTGAATCAACTGATAGAAGCACACTTCCTCTCAAACTGAGAAGTGAACTCATCCTCATATGTCGCCCCTACCATACCATCTGGTTGCTTCTTCTTCTTCTTGGGACATTGTCTATCATAGTGGCCCATCTCTCCACAAGAAAAGCATATCAATGTGCTCATGTCTCTCTCTCTCCCACTGCCACTTTGTTGTGGTTTGACCCCTCCCTTGGGACCTTGTCTAGCACCCCTTTCGGTCTTCTTCTTTCCCTTAGTCCAAAGAGCAAGATCCTCATCACCCTATGAAACACATTGTTGTTCTCAAGATTCTGAGATGCATCTCAGCTCCTCCTGTATGAATTCGTCCCAAAGTCTCTCCCAACTGGGCATGACCTCCCTGGCCACAATGCCTCACACAAATGAACCCCAAGGTTTGAAAAAGTTGTTGAAATTTGTCCTCCCCAAGTAGTCAGGATCCATAATCTCCCCGACCGCGGCCAACTCATCTTGAATCTGAGTAAATCTTCCAAGGTATGATGTAACCGACTTTGAATCGAGCATCTGAATGCTCCTGAGCTTGTCCTACAAAACCATCTTCTGGTTCGGATTGGGACTCTGGTAAATCTTGCACAATGAGGCCCATATCTCAAAGGCATAGTCTTTCCTAGTCAAATGTGGTATGATGTGGTCCCTCATCACATCACAAATAGTCATATTCTCCTTTGTGTTCTTCTTCCTTAAATCTGCATCCAACAATGGAGATGGAGCAGCTGCGGGAGGAATCACCACAAGAGCTTGAAATATATCCCTTATTTCAAGATCCTCCAAGATGAATATGATCCTAGTCTTCCAAGGGGACCAGTGGCTAGCTCCAGCTAGCCTATCCTCTGCCCTCATCTGAAACACTAACATGGATGTCCACTGAAACTCACATTGATGCTACACACTGCAAAAGAGTACAACCTCACTCATGTCAACATAGGTATGATAAGAGGCTAACATAGTTACCAACTTAACGAGAACTGTACAAATTTCTCGTTTTTTGGGGGGTCCAATTTTTTACCCTGTTTTTAAAAATGGTGCTACCGGTAGCACCCCCCCTTCGTTTTTAGGTGTTTTTTCGATATTTTAAATTTTTCGATCCACAACGTTTCCACGTTATTTTTTTAAATGTTTATTTTTCATCTATTTTCTAATTTTTCTAGTTTTTTTTTATTCAACGATGTTTTTAGTCATTTTTCCATGCTTCTTTCAATCTTAAAAATATTTTTTACCATTTAATTTTTTGAAGTTACGATTTTTCATATAATTGTCTCCTTAATTAATTTATTGTTCCATAATTTTTAAATATAGTGGAAAACATCATTTTTAACACAGTGTTTACCTTTACTTCAATACATAGACAAAATTGTAGTTAAATAACACTATTTTTAATATTTAACAAAAAAAATATACAATTTATAGCCATATATAATTAAAAAAACTATACATTTTGGTACCTAGCCCTTTAAAATAGCATGTCAAATAAGGCATTTTTATGGACATAATTGAACCAAAAAAGTGAAAATTTTATAAAAAATTATCATTTTCTTTTATATTTTTATACATTTGAAGTAAAAAATGACAACATTTAATAAAATGTTCCAATGTATAGTGATTCACATACAAATAAAATGAAAAAGAGAACAATAAAAATATTCAACACAAAACAACAATAGATACATCTTCATTCTTATTTTAAAATCTGAAAGTCAAAACATTACAGTTATAGCTCATAAAAAATTTACAAAATTGATTATCATCTTCAAGGGCATCTTATAACTAATCAACAATATCATATATCTCAAATTCATCATTCTCAACATACACATTATCATCTTCTTCGACATCATTTTGTGCTTCCATTGTGTCATTTTGTTCTTCCATGGGCTCTCTGATATCCGCAAATTCTCCAAAATGATAATTTCTAATCATTCCTCCTAATGGTACTTGAGGTTCCTTTGGCATTTTTTCCACCTTTGATTCACTAAAATATCATTTCCTCAAGCCAACTTCTTGCATGTCATCTAGAAGAGTCGGAATAACATTAATTATTTGTTGAATAAAATTGCACTGCATTGGATCACTTTCAATGGCTATGCAATTCCTTCCTTTCTATAAGTAGCACACTAATGTTGTACCTAATCACCAAATACAAAATAAATAATGAAGTTAGATACTATAAAAAGACATAAATTAAAAATAACATAAG
>JASDQU010010299.1:58663-74538 GCA_032191745.1 Picea mariana | reverse complement strand
GAAAAGAACATTCTGCAAGTTAGAAGAATGTCATTGGGAGGGTGAGCATTTGTATCATTCTATGTTCTTAGAGAGAAAGGATGGCTTCTTCAGATAAAGAATATTTTATTTCTAAGACATCAACAAATTGTTCACATATCTTTAATGTTGGGACTAGCAAATGCGATGTGAATGCTTGTAATGAAAATGAGGCGTTGTATTTTTCAGCTAGTCAGAAGTTTGATCATAGTGCAAGCAGTGTTATTCAACATGTTCCTCATGAAATTCCTAAATCAAAGGACTTTGAAGGAACCGATGATGAAGAGGAGGAATATGATGGTGATAAATCTATTCAACAGTTTAATAGTAATGAAATAATCAAAATGTAGGTCGAAGTGGAGACTATGATCAATGTTTAAATGATTGGGATGAAAATTTTCCTCCGACGAGTTTCAAGGTACCGATGAAGATTTCCAAGGCACCAATGAATATGATGAAGAATTTCCCTCAAGTGGAAATTTTAAAAGAAGTGAAGATGATTATGACAATGGTGGACACTCTTTCTCGAGTGGGGAATTTAAAGAAAACAATGTTGGTGATGATGAATCTCCTCCAAGTGAGGATTTTGAAGGTAATATTTAATATTTTCCTCCTAGTGAGGATTTCCAAGGAACGAATGAGGATGATGAATAATTCCCCCCAAAAGGGGATTTTAAAAGTAATGATGACGATTATGGAAATGTTGGACAGTCTTTCCCAAATGAGGAATTTAAGGGAATCAATGTTGGTGATAATGATTTTCCTCCAAGTGAGGATTTTCAAGGTACCGATGAGGATAATGAAGATTTTCCTCCAAGTGAGGATTTTCAAGCCAGTAATGAGGATGATGAAGAATATCCCTCAAGTGGGGATTTCCAAAGTAGTGAAGATGATTACACCATTGGTGGACACTCTTTCCCACGTGATAAATTAAAAGGAAACAATGTTGATGATGTTGATTTTCCTCCAAGTGAGGATTTTCAAGATACTGATGAATATTTTCAAGGAACTAAGCAGGATGGTGAAAAGTTTCACTCAAGTGGGGATTTTGAAAGCAGTGAATATGATTATGTCAATGGTGGACACAATGTTGATGATGATTTTCCTCCAAATGAGGATTTTCAAGGTATCGATAACTATGATGGAAAATTTTCTCCAAATGAGAATCTTAATGGCATTGAGAGTCTTATGGGTGATGATGATTTTCCTTCAAGTGAATATTTTCATGGAAGATCCAATGACATCGGTGAGGATGGTAATCATGTTTCTAGTGATTTTGCCTCTCATGAACGAGATTATCAATGAAGATGATGGACCTAGGAATGAAGATCATGTTCTCAATCATTCAGTTGCAACAAATCAAGGTGATCGACATTCTCTAGTTCAATCTCATGACATTGTTTTTCCTGATATTCCTTCTGGTGAAATCCTTCTAGTGAGGATGATGAAATAGTGGATACATTGCAAAGAAACATTGTGTTTAGGACCAGGACTAGACCTTTGTATATCAATCCAAATCATTCTAGCTATACAAGGTCTAGGAAATAATTTCTCACTAAATCAATTTCCATAAGTGAATTGATTTCAAGTGAATGTTGTCAAAAGAATTGTTTGAAAAGCATGGACTACATTTATGCCTTGAATAAAAGAAAGAAATATTTTTCAATGAATAAGAACATGCAAAATTCATATTTTCTGGGGTGCATGATATCCACGAATACAGGATATGATTATCGCATTGGGAATATTTTACTTTGCAGAAAGACTTTCGAAAAAAATCACTCAATTGGTAATCTTCGTCTATCAAGAATCCAGACAAGGTTTGAAAAAGATCCTTCATTTTATTCAAAGGTACATCATGGATGAGAGAGTGGGCCATTGACAAACACTACATTGTCATGGATACGTGATTTCTTTTCCAAACATGGAGAGTGTATGCCAGATAGAGACACAATACATATTCCAGATAATTTCTCAAGGAGGGAAATATACAACGTGTACAAAGGATATGCTTAAGGCGTTGAAGGAAATGGTAATTTTATTACATATGCATATTTTACAAGAATATGGAATAAACAATGTAATAATGTTTGTATTCCTAATAAGTCAAGGATGAGAATTTGCAGCATATGTGCTACTCTTAAATCAAGAAGAGATAAATCTGAAGGGGAATAAAGAGGTATGTATTTACTATTTTATTTTTTTTAATTGAATAGTTATCAACTATGAAAACATATAATCAATATTTTCATTTTATGTCGTGCAGATTCCATAGTCAAAGCACTTCAAGAACATCGGAATCAACAATTAAGTGAAAGGAAAAAGTTGTACAAACATTGGAAGAACTGTTATGATGCTCCAAACAAATATTTAGGTATGATAATTGATGGCATGGACCAAAATAAAACACTTCTACCATATTTTGTTCGTACACCCAAAAATTTACAGGAAGAGAATTTCATTCAGTTTCACTTGGTTGGTTGTATGGTTTTCAATGGAAAAATGTGTCCAAGTGTTTACTTCACAGCTCCAAATATTCATAATGATGAAAATTTGACCATCGCCATAATTCATCATGTGCTCACTCACTTGTCTGGAAGTATTCCTCAAGTTCTCTATCTACAGTTGGACAACACTAGTTGTGAAAATAAAAATCAAATTGTGTTTGGATATCTAAGCATGCTTATTGAAATGGGAATCTTTCAAAAGGTGAAAGTTGGTTTCCTTCATGTTGGACACACTTGTGATCATATTGATCAAATGTTTAGTTGTTTTTTAGTAACATTGAAGAGGGAAAATGTTGGAAGCCTACCATCATTGATTGAATGTATTAAGAAAGCATACATTCCAGAGCCTGTTTTTCATATATTAGAAGAAATTGTTGACATGCGAATATTTATTCATGGATCGCATCGTGAAGAAAAATGTATTGAGCAGCTTAATGACATTAGCTTCCAACATCGATTTTGTTTCAAAAAAATTGATGGGAAAACACTTATATGGGGAAAGCAGTATTCAACTACTACAAAATGGGGGCCTTCATCAGGTTTAGCATTTTTTAAGTCCATTCCAGATCATCCAATATTTGCATCAAAGTTATTATTTTTACAATCAGTTGATAAAATCCATAATGCACGGAGGCATAATAAAGATGTAGATTATTCTGAATGCCTGGAAGAAATAAAAAAAAGTCCATTAAGGATACATATGAGTACTTTGATGTTGTTGATTCTGTTTGGTGGGAGTCTTTTTTCAATAGTCAAAGTAACATAATTTCAAGCTCAACAAATGAAGATACATTGTTGAAGACTCCATCTCATTGGCCACAAAATATGTTAAATGAATCTGAAGAAACAAACATTGTTGAAATTCAACAAGAATCTCAAGGTGCTATTGAGTTTACACAAGAAAAGGAAAGAGAAATGTATATTGGTTCGCTAAGGTCATGTGCACAATGTGAAGCCATGGAAGACCTTTACGAGGGTTCAGTACAAGATATTAAAGAGGGTATCATGATTACAGTCTTGGCAACTGAAGATCCACATTGTTATCTATTTTGGATTGCAAATGTTATAATTATTGAGAAAGAAAATGATGATGTTATTACAATTGAAGTGTATTGGTATGCAACAAGTACACACCCATTCAATGATGTGTACAAGCCATAGATGGTGGTTGAGAAACATGTCAATAGAAAGAGAAAAAGAAAGCGTCAAAATACAACTCTCGTCGTACTGACCTCTTAAAATTAGATGGTGTTGACATACTTGTTTATGAATTCAATTTGACAAAGAGAGGAACTCTTTGCTCCAAGACAACAAAGATTACCAAGAGGTTGTTGCCACAAGAAATAAATGCAAGATGAGAGTCTGTTGAACCTAGTGGTAGATCTAAAAGACATTTGACATCTGAAATGTTGGGCATGCATGTAGACTCAGATGGTGCATTCATCAACAATAGAGAAGAGCATGGATCATCTACATCTTCATACAATCATTCATCTAAAGACAATATAGACTCTGATGGTATTTCAGAAACCATGAGTCAATCTGAATAAGTATATGAAACATTTTATGTATTTTTTTATCCATATGATGTTTGTATGTTAACTAGAAATGAGCATTGAACTTACATATGATCTTACATGAAGTTATGAATCTTTTTTATGTTTTATGAATTATATGTTTTGATTATGGATAATATAATAAATTTGTTAGCTCATATATTTTGAATATGGACAATATAACAATACTTTTAGGAAATAATTTATGTTTCATTCAATTTAACTTGTATTTACTTTTTTTTATTAAAAGTAAAAAAATTATTAAAAAGTGGCGTTGAATTTTTAAAGTATATTGTGATATTTTCATGGCATTATATATTACCTTGTGCTTTGAGTGATATTAATATTTTAAAAGTAATCATTTAAGGGTTGATTTTATGATTTTGTTTACAGTAATGATGAGTTCTTTTACCACTTTATAAAAATGTGTCATTTTCATACTCCAATTTTAGAATGGGTGCTACCGGTAGCAGTACTTTTCAATTTGATGGTTGAATTTGAGGTTTTGGTTTTAATGGTACCAACTACTAAAAATACGATTTCAAATTATCTAAATTTGTAACGTTTTGAAAAAAAAAATCAAAAACATATTTTTTTAAGTGTTGATTTTAAGGTTTTTATGAGCTATTGTCTGAGTTTTGAAGGCCATGTTTAAAAAATGTTGTAATTTTGACCCCGTCGAAAAAAATGGTGCTACTGGTAGCAGCACTTTTTGATTTGGGGGTTGATTTTGATGTTTTTTATGCAAAAAATTGGTTTTTTAGGTCAGAGTTCTTGTTTTGAGGTCACAATTCTCTTTAAGTCGATAACTTTGTTGGTTGTGCACAAATTTTCAAAAGTCCCACAACACTGCCTATTGAATGCTCTAAAAATCAGCAAGTCTTTGCCACCAAGGCTCTAATACCACGAAGAAAATTGAGGTACTATGAGGCTTCCCAATAGGTTTGTCTTTGACCTCTTGTTGGGCTCTAAGTTAAGTCTTCAAAATTTTCTTTGTTTTTGTTTTAGGATAGAAAATAGTCAAGTACTTGTTGGACACACCGACCACACTGAGACGGGGGGTGAATCAGTGTAGGGATCTTTTTACTCCTTTACAAAACACCTTAGTTAGCAATCATTGTTTACTCATCATCCATTACTTTCATTTATAACAAGTTGTATGTACTCATATCTCAGCAGCAAACATCATCAATAAACCATCATAATGAAGAATACAAGGAACACAAGATATATGTACATTTTTATTTTATATTATGGACTACAATCCTTGGGTGTTTTTTCAGCAACAACTTCACAAGAGAACCAACTCTCAATGCAAGAATCAGCCTGCAAATCTTAGTACCAACTGAGAAGAGGAATCCAACCCTCAAGTACAAGACTCGACTTCTAGACACAAATCAATCTGTCAAACTATACCAACATTCTATACCAACACAAGTGCATTACCTATGTACCACACAACCTGTCACATCGATCTCATCATCTAAATCAAATCTACTCACCAAGATCAATCACCAAGACAACTCTCAACAATATCACCAACATAACTGTAACACCCTATTTCCCTCAACTTGTAAATATAACTAGACTGGCCAAGAACTATGGCAAACTCATAAATGAGAATATGTGATGTAAATGGACCTTGAGGAAGAGGTCAATGAATGTGAATAACATTTTGAATTTATTGCAGGACTGCTGAGAGGGGATGTGCAGAAAAAAAAGAGACCATGATGGCAGTGGAGGGCACCTGGAAAGGTGGCGTTAACTTCCACCGAGAATTAACACCGTATTTGGACTCCACTGGCCCAGAGAACCAAAAGCGGCTCGCTGGCCCTGAATTTAATGCCTTGCAGGCTAGTAGGTTGATGGATTAATGAGGGATGGGGAGATGAACCACCTATCCGTAGAGCCATCATGACTGACCAGCACAAGGGTAATCGCGCCACACGCAACCTCGCGAGAGGATAAGGTGTATGGCATAAGCGATTGAGAGGGCAGACGCGAGGGGAACTCTGGCATTACGCAGAGTGTGTGATAGCAGAGAGGAAGGATTGCAACCTTCACTCCCGGTCACTGGTAGACAGAGAGACGCAGTCTCACGGCGTCGTGGTCTCAGCTCGGGGGTGGCTAGTGGTAAATCCGTTGGGAGTCGCTACGCCTACGATTGGGTGGAAACGAGCCCCCCTCTCAGTAGTCGCACCCATTTCTGGTGTTATTTCTGATAAGTGTTTTACATATTGCATCTTGAAATTCATAGAATGATATATATATGTATATGCTCATAGAACTATGAAATTGTGAATGATTTCTGTGTAAGAATGTTTGTGCAATGTTTAATAAAAATGAATAGATATATGCTCATAACAGAGGAACCCATGCAGGACGTACATTGATAAAGGAATCTAATTATGCCTTGGTTGAACTAAGTTAGGCTTCCATCCTGTTCTCGGGAGGCTATTTTCCCTTACCCTTCTCCAGGGATGCCCCGGAATAGATCTTGTCACAAAGCTCTCCCTTCTTAGAAAGGTTCACCAAGAACCCAGAAAAAGGACTTGAACGCGCAAGTCTTAATAACCCTGTACAAGGAGGAACGACCTTCTTAAAATTCCGAAGTAGTAGCGTAGGGATAAGTGAATGAATCGACGGATGAGATCCTGTCGAAAGACCCATGGTCATGCATGATCATCAGATTGACGAAAGTAACAAGGGCGTTATATACCTTGCCCCTTTCTCCTCTACCTTCATGAACAATGAGGAAATCGAGACCGTAGATCCCCAAGGTCTGTGGAATTATCTGGACCGTTGGTTTTTCCACGTCCAGAGAGTAGTGTAGATGAGTAGAAGTCTGAGAACTTGCAGAAGCTTGGGACAGATAGCACTTCATGTGCTAGGGCTCTACAAGGAGTGTAGAAGTCAAGGAATCCTTTGAGGATTCGGGTGTAAAAGCCCAGGAGAGCGCAGCAGCCGTTGGATGTTCCCATAGATACCCGTCATCCATTGGAGCGGGAGAAGGTGCACAGAGTTTAGCCTCTGGAGTAAGCGCAGAAGAAGAAATAAATCTGAACCAATGGATCTTGAACAGATACCCGTCAGCCATCGGATCGGACAAGAGTTGCACGAGGGTTACCATCGGGAATCGAGCCATCAGCATTTCGGGATACTCGAGAACAAGAAAATCGAGACACTTCAAGTCTCGAAACGTCGGGAGGATCTGGACCGTCCGTTTGAGGATACACGTGGCAGAGATCAAGGTTTACTATCGGGAGTCAGGATATCGACCTTCCCGTGGACAGGAGATAGGGGAAGTCCGAAGTGAAAAACCCCGGTAAAATATGAGTCGTCCGTTTGGGGAGACAGGTGTCAGAAATCCTTAGAGAGTCGGGATATTCGACATCAGGAAATCGGAGTTCCTGAGGCCGTGAGAATTGGGACATCACCAATATTGAAATCCTGGAGAAATCGAGACCGTCCATCAGAGGAGGACGCGTGGCAGCAATCGGCGTCGTCGGGGAAAGACCCGACAGGAAGTTGTTGATCGGTATTTGGGTCATCGGGATATCGGGAATCCTGGTGACAATTTGTTTATGCATTTTGGAATCGCGAAGCTCGAAACCCCGATGAGTGGGGGCCAGCTGTCAGCATATCCGAGAAGTGGGAAGCGCCATTGTGGGGGCCAGCTGTCAGCATAGCGGGAAGACAGGATTCGAAGGATCGGGAATCCCGTGAGCCCATGCATTTTGGCATTGAAAACCCCGTAGCCCCGACGAGGGTTAATACTGCGGTCACGGGGATCGTGGTCATGTGAGCTAGGAGCCTATCCAGGAGAGCTAGCGCGTAAAGGACGCGTCGAGATTCGAGGAATCGCGAGTCCTGGGGACGTTTTCAATTCAACAGTGGAAAGTCTGAAACCCCGATGGGGGACAAGGCTGCAGTCTTGTGAGATAGAGGTCGTATGGACTCAAAGGACTAGCCCAAGGGAACTAGTGGAAGTTGGAGTGCGTCGGAAATCGGAGGATCGCGGATCCAAAGGACATATACCTTTTGGCATTAGAAAGCCCGAAACCCCGACGAAAAGAAACAATATAAGGCTGCGGTCTCGTGAGCACGGTCGTGTGGACCAGGGCATAGACAAGAGGGGCTAAGGCCAAAAAGAGAGCTCATTGAAGATCGGAGAATCGAGGGCATGGGGGCCCTCGACATTAGAAAGGACAAAACCCTGAAAACCTGAAGTTGTCATTAGGAAAAGACCATGGTTAGGTGTAGAGAGCCGTATAGGCGAACGAAAGACCTGTTGCCCAGGGTTGGCATGTCCCTAACGCAAGCTTCGGGGGTTCTCATTGTTGAGAACTAAACGAAAAAGTTTGATCTAGGTAGTGGGTATGTTACAATAACCAACAAGATACCTCTAGAAATACACCATACTCTCCATAAACGAAATACCATAAGTTGGCGTAATTTTGTTGTTACGATTCCGCTACCGCAATTCTATTGCTGCGTTTTTTTTGTTGTAATTTTTCTGTCGCGATTTTTATGCCGCACTTTTTCTGCTGCGATTTTTCTGCCACAGTTTTTCTTTCACACTTTTCTTGCCATGATTTTTCTGCTGCACTTTTTCTACCACGATTTTTCTTCCACAATTTTTCTGACGCACTTTTTCTTGCGTGAATTTGCTCTATCAATAAAACCTGCCCAAATAACCTTTCACAAATGGATATTCAATATGCTCAAAGATCACCCTCATAAGAGACCCTTGCTCTCTTATCTATACTTCTCCAAGTAGCTTCCTCATTTAACCAAATCTAACCAAATTCCTTCTTTTATGTGGCTAACCCACTTTTGACCTCTTGTCCACTTCTAACCCACTTTCTCCATCAATAATAACTTCTCCACATCTAATTGCAACTAATTTATTTTAAATTGTTTTCTTGTTGCAACCACTTAACCCATGACTAACCACTTTGATTTGTCAACATATTCTAGGATATTCTAGAATAATTTGACTTTTTTGACCATCTAGGGGCTTCTAAGAAACACATGAGGGTTCTCCAACTTCACAAGGTCATAATTCTCTAACCGTGAGGAGTTATGTGACGTTCCACATATCACTGGAAATGGCATGACGAGCACTATCCATCTAGAGTAGTCTTACTTACAAATTCATGGATATTCATTACAATATTCCACAATCAAATCTTGGGTTCCTTAACCACACATCTAGGATGAAACAACCACTTAACCATTTGGACTTCACAAAGTGTCTTCCCATGAGGGATTTCACCATAAGGGGACCACTTTGGATTTCATCTATTTGATACTTCATATTAGCCATGAAACAACAACAATGGCCAACCTTTACATCATCCCGTATATACATCATTATGACACCACTTGACATCTTTGAAATCAATTACATATATGACAACATAGGCCATCAATCAATACATCAATGATACTATGAAAATACATCAACTCTTTGACATCAATCATTTGACATCAATGACAACATAATGCAACAATATCCCCCTTTGGCACTGATGGAAATACCAACATTGATGTCAACACCAATCATTTATGACAACATGTAGACAAGGAATTGCTCTTCACCAATAACCATATCAATCACATCAATGTGACTATCTCTCCCCCTTTGACATCAATGGAAAAGGGCAGTTCTCTTCTTGTGGATGCTCCCCCTTCCTAAACTCTCCTTGGGGCTACTCCCCCTGCCTAGATGCCTTTGAGATTCCTCTTAATAATCTCTCCCCTTTTGAATAAATGATATCACTCTGATGTAATGTTGAATAAATATCGCTCATGCTCCCCCTGTGACCATTGTTCCCCTTGTAAACATGCCTCTATGCTCTCTCTCCAAGCATCTATCTCTCTATCCTGCATATGATGAATCTCTGCTCCTAGAATCATGGGAAGAAGAATGACTCTCCTTGTGGGTATGTCTCCCCCTATCTTCTATGCAATATTAACAATATTTTGCTACTACAATATGCTTCTGCTACAAATGCTACTACTCAACCAGAACATTCATCAACTGCTCAAGAATGATCTTATTTTCCTATGACGATCCTTTGACCTGTCCATGCATCATACTCGAGCCACGCCATACTTTATGAAGCAAAAGATATTTCAACGGTGAATAAAGAATCATGAACAAAACATCAACCATGTACATCATGTGCCATACTATGTGCCAACTATGCACAACACTCATGTACATCGACCATGTACATCAATATCATACAATATATCATAATATATCATCAATGGAGTGTATCAACCATATGTCAATAACATGTGCCAACTGTGTACCAAGCATATATTAGGATCATCAACAAGTGCCTCTATCAATGTACCAATAACATCATCAACATGCCAACCATGTGCCTCAACCAAATGTCACATCACATATGATATGCCTCTATCATAAACCAAGTGACACAAACCATGTGTCATAATATGTGTCTCAATCATCAAACATCAAATAATGTACCAACCAAGCACCACAACAAATGTCTCAACTATCCCATACATCATGTATCAAAGTATATTCTAAACACGTACTACCAATTATGTAATTTAACCAAGTACCATCACCCACAATCATTTTCCCTCTACAAGTGCATCAATCATGAACCAAACTTAAACAAGATGAATGACAGTCAATATGTGTTCCCATATATGTATTCCTTACCCAATGTACCAAGTATGTACCAATCATGCATCAACTATATATTAATATATGACTCATCAATGATGTATAACATAATCATCTCATCAACTACATGTCCCAATATGTAGCTCAACCACATGCCAAATGCATGCACCAAAAACATCCAAATAATACATCATAAGATATATCAATGGAGCTCACATATGTACTAGCCATGTACCATAACAGATATGCCTCAACCACCATTCACTACAGCAAATACGAAGCATACAATAGTATCTATAAACATGTACCAGGAGTGTGCCTCAATAGATCAATGATATATCACATCATCATGATATATATCATAACCTAAGTGTTATAACTTCATTTTCATAATCAATATTGTTCATCAACAGAAAAAGCCTCAATCCATACTCTAGAGTTAGTATCATGCATCCAGGATAGGGATCAAGCATATGCTTCAACAGTCAACCATAGGTCATTACCATACATACATTATGCAACCATATAATCATGAAAACCTGCAACAAACCATGTCAAACCCTGCAAAACAAAGTTATATTATCAAATCATGCTGCTCTCATCTGCATGGCCTTCTTTACCAGGATTTTACCAGATATACATGACCTGTTACACAGACAGCTCGCGTATGTACGCGGCCTATCTATAGGTCAGATCACATATGTATGTGACCTATCTATAGGTCAGCTCGTGTATGTACATGACTTTCTCCACCATAGCCTGTGTATGCTTCTGAAAATGTCAAGCTTGAGCTTGCCTCATGGTTGTGTTGTTGTTCTAGTTGTTCAGTCTTCTTCACCCACTTCTGAAGGTGTCCCAGCTTCTCATAACTTGAGCTCTGATCTTCCATCTTTTCAACATTGTCTTCCTTCCTATATTCATGTGTTATTCTTTCCATGCTATATGAAGCACTCCTCATGGACTGTCTTCTTTTGTTCCAACAATCCTAGGATGTGTAGCCAAACCCACTGCAGTTGTAGCATATCATGGTGTGACAATGAGTAGCAATTTGTCCCACTTGATTACATCTCCAACACCTTAGGGTGTTATGAAACCTTCCATGATATTTCCTTGCATAATGTCTACAATCCAAAGCTTTGTGACCATAATCATTACATGAATAGAAATGACCATGAAAAACATTTTCATACATTTTCTTTGGTGTCCATCTTGAAGTTGTCTCTCTTCTGAATTTTCTTTGAGGTGTAAAGATGGCTTCTTGTGTCTTCCTTGCTTTGTTATTTTGAAAATTTTCTTGCTTTGTGTAGATGGTTGACTTGCAGCATTACTTCCACCTTTTGAGAATGAAGGACTTACATCGTGCTTCTTGTAAGTACTAGCTTCAATATGTATAGCTTCCTTGTTGTATCCAAGACTTGATTTATCATTTGGAGAACTTTGGCTATCTAGGATCTCATCCAAGATTGTTGAGTTGTTCATGAACTTGATGTGATTGTTTGACTTCGCTACTTTCTTTCTAAGATCAACAACTTCAGCTTCCAACTCATGGCATGACTCTTCCTTTTCATTTACTTGATTCTTCAATAGTTCCTCTATTATTTTGGATTCTTCAATTTTGGTCTTAAGATTGACATTAACTTCAAGACTTTTGCTAATCTCATCATCTAACTTCTTCTTTTCTTCTATTTCATTCTTTAGTCTTTTGATATATTCTTTTTTTTCTTCTAATTGAGTCTTTTTACTTTCTTCTTGTTCTTTGAGCATTTGCTTTAGTTCCATGTTATATCTTTGGTACTTTTCTAGGACTTCCTTGGTGTATTTTTCAAGATACTCAAAAGAAATTGAGTAATGTTTTATTTCACTACTAGCATCATCTAACTCAGATAAAACTTTATCTTTAATCTTAAACAAATCTTCCTCTTCATCTATAGGATAATTGTCATATGATTCTACACAAACTACTTCAAGATTTTCTTCTTCATTTATAGAGAAACATTCAACGTCATCACACTTAGAATTATTGCAATCAAAGGATTTTGGAGAGTCTTTCCCTTAATTTTTGTTGATGGAATTGTTTTCAGTGTTTTCATTTTTTCCTTGATATGTCTTCTCTAGCTTTAGCCATAGATCCTTGGCGGAAGTACATTGTCTCATTCTTTCTTTGACAAAACTTGAGAGTTCATTGAAGATGGTCTTGAGAGCCAATGCATCATTCTTCTTTTCTTCCTTTTGAGCTACAAACTTTGACTTATTCTTCAAGGGAAACGATCCACCAATAGTTTCTTTCCAAACCCCTGCTCATTTTGCTTTCAAATACCCTTTCATCTCTATTCTCCATGCATAATATTTTTTCTCATCAAGGATTGGAACTTCATCGTCCATTTGTGTGTCCATGGATCTCCTCCAAGATTTTTAAGGCTTATAGTGAAGGCCTTCTCTGATACCAAATCTTGGACACACCGACCACACTAAGAGGGGGGGTAAATCAATGTAGGGCTCTTTTTACTCCTTTACAAAACACCTTAGTTATCAATCACCATTTACTCATCATCCATTAATTTCATTCATAACAAATTGCATGTACGAATATCTCAGCAACAAACATCATCATGAAATCATCATCATGAAATATACAAGGAACACAAGATATATGTACAATTTTCTTTTATATTACGGACTACAATCCTTGGGGGTTTTTTCAACAACAACTCCACAAGAGCACCAACTCTCAATGCAAGACTCAACCTACAAATCTCAATACCAACTGAGAAGAGGAATCCAACCCTCAAGTACAAGACCCATCTTGTAGACAGAAAGCAATCTGTCAAACTGTACCAAAATTATATACCAACACAAGTGCATTACCTATGTACCACACAACCTGTCACATTAATCTCATCATCCAAATCAGATCTACTAACCAATATCAATCACCAAGACAAATCTCAACAATATCACCAAGATAACCAATAAGATACCTCTATAAATACACCATACTCTCCAGAAACCAAATACCATAAGTTGTCACGATTTTGTTGTCGCAATTTTGCTGCCACGGCTCCGTTGCCGCGATTCTACTACCGTGGTTCTGTTGTCGCAATTCTTCTGCCGTTCTTTTTCTTCCACGATTTTTCCGCCAAATTTTTTTGTCGCGATTTTTCTACCGCACTTTTTCTGTAGCGATTTTTCTGCCGCACTTTTTTTGTCGCAATTTTTCTTCCGCACTTTTTCTACAGCGATTTTTTTGCCGCGAATTTTCTCTATCAATAATACATGCCCAAGTAACCTTTCACAAAAGGATATTAAATATGCTTAAATATCATCTTCATAAGAGACCCTTGTTCTCTTATTTATACTTCTCCAAGTAGTTTCCTCATCTAACCAAATCTAACCAAATTCCTTCTTTTATGGGGCTAACCCACTTCTAACCCACTTCCTCCATAAATAGTAACTTCTCCACATCTAATTGCAACTAATTTATTTTTAATTGTTTTCTTGTTGCAACCACTTAACCCATGACTAACCACTTTGACTTGTCAACATATTCTAGGAGATTCTAGAACAATTTGACTTTTTTTTATCTTCTAGGGGCTTCTTAACAACACATGAGGGTTATCCAAATTCACAAGGTCATAACTCTCTAACCATGAGGAGTTATGTGACGTTCCACATATCACTAGAAAGGGCATGACGAGAACTATCCATCTAGAGTAGTCTCACTTACAAATTTATGGATATTAATTACAATATTCAACAATAAATCATTGGGTTCTTAACCACACATCTAGGATGACTCAACCACTTAACCATTTGGACTTCACAAAGTGTCTTCCCATGAGGGATTTCACCATAAGGGGACCACTTTGGATTTCATCCATTTGGTACTTCCTATCAGCCATGAAAAGACAACAATGACCAACCTTTACATCATCTCATCTATACATCAATCCATGACAATACATCATTGTGACACCACTTAACATATTTGACATAAATTACATCTATGACAGCATAGGCCATCAATCAATATATCAATGATTCTATGAAAACACATCAACTCTTTGACATCAGTGACAACATAATGCAACAATCTCCTCCTTGAAGGTCATAATTTCAAATCTAGAGATTTTAGCAGTGAAATGGAGATCATTATTATTTTATAATCATATACTTTTAACTTTATATTAAATTATAAATTATTTGTAATTTAAAATACTTGTTAAATTTAATTACTATATTCTTATATTTTAATATAACAATTCATTATCTTAATCTGAAAGAATATTTAGATAATAAAAAATAATAATTAACAATTTGATGGAATTTGGTGAAGAATCTACATTTGTGGATATTATGTTAGGATATTTAGACACTTTAGTTAAGATCAACTTGGTTTAATGTGTTTTTAAGTAAAAGTGTGTTTCTTTAGTATGCATTTGTAGTTATGTAATTCGATGGCCATGATATGCTCTAAACATAGAGTAATCCGATGACTCATATTCTCTTCGATACTAACGGCTATTGATCTATGGCTTATCACCTGATTGGTTTATGGTCTCTATTTAAACAGAATGGGAGGGTCATTTGTTGAAGATCAATTGTGAGAAGCTCTTATGTAATGTTTTTTTTTCGCATTAACAAATTGTCTCAAGTGATCGTGTTGGTTAGGGTCGTGGATTGTTTCCTTCTTAGAGGGTTTTAACCATGTAAAAACATTAGTGTTATGATTTTTGATATGGTTGTGTGAGTGGTTGTTTAAGTTGTTCATCCTGTGTGAGAATACCCTATTTTGTCGAACATGGTATCAAATCCCATTTGAAGACCCACTACCATTGTAGATCGAGATCTCAAACCTATGTTACCCAATGCAACAAAATATTTATGGGTTCTACCATTTTTGTGCATTTTGGGGCTGAGCGAACTTTTCCATTATGTCTGCAGTCCTTCTTTCAATTGGAAATGTTTTTTTGTTTAACCCAAAAAGGTTTCAATTTGCCGAAGATACAAATTTTTGTAACACCTTGTTTTCCCCCCAATATGTAATTAAATGATGATTTAATGTTTCCATGAGGGTGGCTAAGATATTTGTCCATTTCAAGGCTAGAATGGACCTTTTGAAACAAT